>JAPSGF010000027.1:8174546-8299188 GCA_035772895.1 Perdix hodgsoniae | reverse complement strand
GAGGAGAGGAGAGGAGAGGGGAGGAGAGGGGAGGAGAGGGGAGGAGAGGGGAGGAGAGGGGAGGAGAGGGGAGGGGAGGGGAGGGACGAGGGGAGGAGAGGGGAGGGGAGGGGAGGGACGAGGGGAGGGGGGGGGGGGGAGGGGGGGGGGGGGGGAGGGAAGAGGGGAGGGGAGGGGAGAGGAGGGGAGGGAGGAAGAAAGAAAAATCAGGATTGACAGGATACATCAAGACTGAAGATGAGCTATGAACTATTTAACACTGCTTGGCAGTTCAAGACAATGGGATAAAGGCTATGTGGCAGAAGATATGGATGGAGTAAACTCATTGCCATTCTCTTTCTAGGTGTAGCTTAAGAAGTCAGCACATTCTAACTCAGTTCTGTAGAACACTAGCACCTGTGGTGTTGGTGGGGAAATTTTTCTTCAACTAACACCTGAAAGCTAGGCCTTCTGAAGGAGACTGCAGCTCCAATAGATGAGTTTTGGTAAATTCTCTCAACTGTGCTTGTTCCTGTGACTTCTAAACTTTTCATCTCCTTCCTGGTACTCGTAACAATGACACTGTTGGTAAGTTTTCCTCCTAGCAGAGAAAAGTGATGTAGAACAGGCACACAATTGGCTCAAGAAAAAGCCAGCAGTACCTAAGTGTAATCATTGTTCTATCTGTAGGACAAGGATTCTCCAAAATTTTCAGAGAGAGACTGAGGGAAATTCTAAAGCCTGCTCAGTGCTTTTAGATGGTCGGTGTGGACGGTGAGATCCTCTGAGACTCTTGAACATCTATTCTGGGTTGCACAAGACAGTAGACATCAAAGATGCGTGTAAAGTCACATGACTGAGAAAGCAGAACCCTTAATGAATGAGTGCAGCTTTTCAGAAACCACCATTTCGTATACTGGAGGACTTATTTCAGCCTATTCTTTAGGTACACTTCCCATTAGTGGTTTCTTTTAAGACAGGGTTTCGAATGTTCCTTAAAATGCTGAGAAGATCTGTCAAATAAATCAACACCATTTCCTGCTTTTGCATAGGAAGCATGAAAATTCAAGTCTTTGTCAGAACTCAGCAGACAGTTTCATAACTTTCCTGACCTTAGGGAAGAAACTGGATTTTTACCACTAATCATACTCACTGTTTGCATTTTGATAATATGACTTCATATTGGAGTTGAGTCACTGGGAAGAGGATCTTGCCTCTCCTCAAAAGTATATATATGTTTCAGTGAACCATTATTAAATTTTGCTGGTTTGGCAGGGAAAGTTGATATTAGGGAGCACAGCAACAAAATGAGTTAATATGTGCCAGAGACATGAAAGAAATGCAAGAGATTTTGATAGTTTACCAGAGGGAAGAAAGCAGATCTTATATATAAGGAAGACATGAAATTAATAATGTCTCAGAAGTGACTCAGACAACTTACAGTGGTATCAAGCCTGTCATCAGTAAGAATATACATCAAAAAGGCTGAAATAGTACGATCAGAAAAAAAACCTACTCAAATACTTTGGAAAATATGAATACATATAATCCAGCTGGTCTTGATCATACCTTAGGGCTTTCACCTCCCAAAGCTGTATAAGCTGTAGCCCTCATCTACACCTGAAAGTTACAAAAATCTAATGGATGATGTGGCTCTATAATTGAGCGTGATTGAATTACTGCAGGTAAGCAAGTTACAGCATGCCAGCTGAGCCATGGTAACTGGCTGCCTGCACTTTCAAGTAAGTAATGTCTGTTCATTTTCAGTAAGAATATGAAACCAGTTCACAGAAATCAAAGCAAAAAGAGCAGGTTCTATTATTTCAGTTCAAGAGTAGCATATTTCACTTTGACACCAGTAGATTCACAGTTTGTCTTGGGTAAACTAAACTGTTGATATAAGTTGAGATGGATAAAAAGCTAAGGTAAGATAAAAGTAATTTGCTCAACAACTGGACAGAAGCCAATACTATATGGTGACTTTCAGATGAGGAAGGAGAATCTTTATGAAAATACCCTGTAAAAATAGATCGTTTTAGGAATTAAAGTGAGGGAAAATATATGTAACAAGCAGCTCACAGGGCTGGATTCATCTGTATTTACATCACAAATATATCTCTATTTTCAGAGTGATCCTCTTGATTTTCGTTTAGCAATTTGTAGCATAAAGCATTTTTTAATGTCAGTGAATGGATCAAAATAGAGCTCCAGTGAATTCCATACTCAGCAGTATATGGAATGATAGACAAATACTGGCCAGCAATCTTCATTTCATAAATGTGTTAAGATGAAAATGAGGAGTAGCAGATATTTGTTAATTTAACTTAGTATCAAGCATTACATTCACATCTGGAAAAAAAAGTCTATGGATAGAACCTATCTTCTGGATTGAAAACCTAAAAAGAAGTGATAAATGCCATAATGCATTTGAGAATAATTGTCTGTACACTGCTGATGTTAGACAAGTTTTTCTTAAAAGTCTTATTAATGAACAAATAAGAAGCATATTATTGAAAACTTGAATATCATACTACACAGAGACATGTGCTACTGTAACCAAATCAAGTACTAGCTTTCATAAAAGGGATTTAGAGAGATTTAAACAGAACCAGTTGAAGACTACCCCTACTAATCAAACACATGTTTAGAATGAAAAAAAGCAAAATGGTGGAGGCAGTGCTGAAAGTCAGAGATGACAGAAAACACCATGCATGTATTCATAATGTGTGACTATAGCAAAAAAAAATCTTGATACAAATTAATGTTCTGTGTGTTAGTACTTGTTGAACAGAATAGGAGACAGTTCACTCTGTGCTCTCATGTAGCATCTTGGAGGTATCAGACTCACTTAATGCATCCTAAGAACAGAAGAATACCAGTAAGATTGAGGAAGCGGGAGAGAGATTGTGGGATTGAAGGATTAAGGATATCTTTATATCATTATCATTAAATATCATTAAATGAAGCAAGTACAAGCTAGGGAAGAGTGGTAAAGAAGGGTAACAAATATGAACTGCTAGAAACCAGAAAGACCATAGAAACCCACAGAAGGCAAATACAGTTAAGAAGTGAGAAAACAGATTAGGCACTAGGAATGTAAAATGGTAAATGAGTTTGGTTTTTGTTGTTGTCTTATTTTTAGTTTCTGGAACAATGTGTTAGTAGTCAAAGTTCTTTGTCTTCTTGTTTTCCAGAGTGGAGGCCAGACCCATTAGAATCTCATAGGTAAGAGCCACGTATTGGCAGTGAGCAGGTTAATGGGATCTAACAAATCTTCATTTTTCCACTAATTATATGCACACTTTTTCTTTCTCCATACCAAAGTTTCCTCATAGCTCCATTTATTAGATATATAAAATAAACTGTTGGTGTTTTTTCTGGATAACCAATGGTTCTGTGAATATGCATTGCATGATATATAAAGTCTTTCCCACATGGGAAAACTATATTTCCAATTGGTTGCATAAAGTTAGGTTACTTTTCCTCTTTTGCTTTCCAGCAGGTACAGAAAGGCTAAATGTTCCAAATCCACACTTCATTAGGTTTTCCTTCTTCAGCACTTCTTTCAGATTCTCAAACCACATCTTCTGTACCTTATGCAGAGACAGTAGTTTCCTCATAGTTGTGTAACTTTTCTTCTTTGCTTATTTTCCCAAACTCAACAAATCTGTCTGAAATTCCACACACATGTTTTTTCTAGCAGAGAAGACTTTAAAAACAGTTCTAAAGGAAGTCAACCAGATTATTTATTAGAATTTGTAACTTGTTAAATCATCAAGAAGACTGAGCTCTGAAAAAAAGAAAAAAAGCATAATAGTACTGAACAACTATTGCATCTCCAAACTTTTCTAAGTCAAATCTCTTTGACTCAGGAAAGTCTAATCAAGGTCTGGTGCCTCCGGCTGTGTTGAAATAGTTGAGAAATCATCTTTCAAAGTTAAATAGTCCAGACTTTATGAATGTGTCTTCAGTGAAACAGGTTAGAAATTATATCATTTTGTATTGTAAGTTCTGGCCATTTTAAGAAAGGCATTGCAGTTATGAGGGTTGAGGACAGATTCTCTAGAGCAATCTAGACTAAAACCAGTTCAGCATTTCCTGGTTCCTCTGAGTGGACTATCAGGGGATTTTTCATTCACTCTAGCTATCTAACAGCTGTTATATGAGCTGAATCACACGTGGGGTGCCCAGTAGTAATTTCTACTTACAGATTAAAATAATGCATTTATTTTTTAGTCATGACATGTCCCAGTGTTGGAATATTCAAAATGCAAGATCAGAGACACCACAAAGATGGCTGCTGACTAGAGATTAAGCTGTGCATGTTTGTTTCTTCCTCTGAAAAGAAGGTTTATGCACTCTAACCTCTTGCTGAGACAGGCTTGTACTCTCAAATTGCCTTTGCTGAGTATTTTCATGCTCCAGTAATGACATCCAGCTTCTCATTCATTAATCATTTTCCAGAATGTGTACCAATAGAATAATCCAGTATTTATTGGGTATTTGTCTTGGTTTCTCCCCACTTATTCTGGAGAACAATTATTTTACTGGAAAAAATAGTGACTTTGGAAAATATTTTAGCACATACACAAAATAAGGACTGGAGTCTTCCTTTAAGGCCCATGGCAAAACTCATCAAGCAGAAGTAGATTAGATCCTAAAGCCCAGGTGTAGCACTACAAAAGCTATCTAAAGAAAACATTGCCCATTAATAACTGAGCCTCCATTTCTTCTGTCACCTTTGTAGTATTAAAATAATAGCGCAGACATCTAATTGAAAAATAAAGAGTCTCTAGTTCAAGGTTAGTTTTACCTTAATACTGAAGACATTCTTCAGGGATACATAATATAGGCTGATAATTCAGAGAACACACATTATAAATTAGAACCATCCTTCTGCATTAAGTAAATACATATGATGTCCCCAGGGTATCATTTCTCATCTGCAGCACAACTGATGACATTAGCTGTTTGCTCTGCCAGCTGTAAGCTTGGTGCCCAAGCCTGCCCCTCTGACCAGATGGCAGGAACACATCTACTGCCCTTCAGTGAGAAATGGATCTTCTTATTTCAGTGTCAACCCTGCCATTTGTGTGGTGGGATGGCATGGAGATGGGAAAAATGCTTTGTCAGTAAGAATCTCTGTTCAAAGTACATATAAACATTCTCATCAAAACACCACTTAGTTTTATGCCAGCTGGAGGTAGTTGACAGTGGTACAAATCAGTTCAACTGTTCACCAAGAATTAGGAATACTCCCTATGTAGGAGATTCAAACATTTTGTATTATAAAATAATAAAATGTTTTGGGTTGGAAGAGATCTTTAGCATCACTTAGTTCCAACCCCTCTGCTAAGACTCATGTTGAGTCTTTTGTCAGTCGATACTCTCAAATCCTTCTCCTCAGGGCTGCTCTCAAGCCATTCTCCTCTGAACTTGTATCTGTGCTTGGGATTGCCCAACCCAGATGCAGGACCTTGCAATTAGCATTGCTGAACTTCATGAGGTTGACATGGACCCACCTCTCAAGCCTGTACACATCCCTTGGGATGGCATTGCTTCCCTCTAGTGTGTCAACAGCACCACTCAGCTTGGTGTCATAGAATCATAGAATTACTCAGGTTGGAAAAGGCCTTCAAGATCATCAAGTCCAACTGCACTCAATCCCAGTATCCATGTTGCCAACAAAGATGTTAAATAACACCAATCCCAGCACTGATCTCTGAGGAATGCCAATCATGACTGGTCCCCACTGACCACAACTCTGAGTATGACTACCCAGCCAATTCCTTATCCAGCCAGTGGTCCATCCATCACATCCATTTTTGTCCAATTTGGTGACCAGTGTGTTGTGCAGGACAGTGTAAAATAAATACATATAATTTGGTAAGAATTCATAAATTTCTGCTTGCCCCCTTAGTTTTTTACTGTTAGTTATTAAGACAATAATAACTTTTATTTATCTATGAGACTGAGACAATGTCTATTTTTAAATGCTACTTTAGAAAAAACACAAGAAGCAGTGACTGAACTGGGGACTATACTATATCTTTAGCTGTGCATTATTACCTAGTCCTTTGAACTAAAAACCTACACAGATTCTGTTAGACAGCTCTCCAATGGTTCAACATTCATTTTCCAGTGATGCTATGGGAGCTAAAAGTTTGCTGTGTGGGAGATACTCTTGGAATTTCCATTGCAGCTCTTTAACTCAGTAAGTACTGTTTTCCATTGCTTGCAACAGGGCCCAGGGTTTGTACTATGCTGACAGCACAAGCTCCGTTACTTCTCAGGCTTTGTCTGGACTTGGCCTGGCCTGCTTGGAGATTTATTTTATCTACTAACTGCAATTAATTTATTAACTCATATTTTTTTGACTTTAGCTTAATTTGGTGCAACTGTCTGGTATAACACATAAGACTACCTGTACACTTACAATGCCAGCTACTAAGAGTTAGTAGAGATAAGTAGTGCTTTCATGAAGAATGATGTTTGAACCTAGAATGAAATACAGTTTACAGAACTCCAGGCCTGGGATGGGACCCCAGACAGAGGCCTTGAAGGCATATGAGCAGGATGGCAACCAGTTTGGCTTGTGGAAAAAACTCTATAACCACAAAGTAGTTATAAAACAGGTATGTTTATTTGGTGCCTGGTGCAGGGGGGATGACTCCTTCCTGGACTGCACACCAAATGCGGGTAAATATCTTTATTTATAGAAATAATACATGCATATTCATGCTATTTCTAAGACAAGGAGTGTTTATTATAATTAATTTTAGGAATTCATTATTCCTAATTCCATTTTCAATATTCCATGCCCATTCTATGCCCCAAACTCCACCCCTAACTAATGCTTCTACACATGCATTTTGCCTCTGGTGGCTGTTCCAGTGGTCATGGGAATGAAGGTCGTATGTCATCCTCGCAGTATACTTCTGACATCAGTATAGTTTGAGGAAGTATTCCAACTTCAAATGGTTCAGTCTGTAGGATGGTTTCTAAGATGTGGCTCCTTGGACCAAACAGCAGGCTTCTTGGGTTGCAGTTGATGTACCCCGTATCTTTCCCATTGTTCACGATGAACTACTTTTACAGTTTTAACAATATAACAAATTAGTCTTTTATTCAAGTTGTCAATTACTAGCCATCAAAGGAGTATTACACTGGGAGCTGGGTAAAATGGTTTAGAAGTAACAGAGAAAAAAGTACAGGTATTTGATGTGTGTACGATGTACCACTTACAGTAAATATAGATATAATATGGGCTAAGACAACAAATAAAGAGAACAGGTTAAAGGTTGTTAGCAAATATGCAGAAATGACCCTGAATCACAGAATCACACAATTGCAGGGATTAGAAGGGACCTCAAGAAACCATCATCTCCAGTCTTCCTGCTGAAGCAGGTATCCTACAATAGGTTGCACAGGTTGGCATCCAGATAGGTCTTGAATATCTCCATAGAAGGTGACTTCACAGCCTCTCTGGGCAACCTGTTCCAGTATTCGGTCATGCTTCCCGTAAATAATTTCTTCCATGTGTTAATATGCAACTTCCTGTGTTCAAGTTTTAGGCTGTTACTCATTGTCCTCTGCACCACCAAGAAGAGACTGGCCTCATCCAGTTACTACAGAATATTTAGAATAATAATATAAAATAGAATATAGAAAATTTAATATAGAATAGTGCTGAGATTGAGGAAGATCAGTGTTGCATTCCTGGAAAAGAACTTGCTTGTTAGTGTCATCATAGCTGGACTGACAATTCTTTGAGTAAGTTGTTAGGACAAATTAGAAAAGCAATAAACTATTGGCTTTGTTTGGTGTATTCATTTGCCTGTAAAAAGAGGAGCATTAATAGATCAGTGAGAATTCAAGTAGAGTGGTACAGCTTGGCAGACACTACGTTGGCAAGAGAGACACTGTAAGGTCTCTAAACTCTAAGTAAAAGGAGAAGCAAGAGACTGGATAAGTGCCCACTTTTAGTTGCCACAGTCCTAATATTGACACATTTTGCTGGTTAGTGCAAATGGAGCAAGAGTATGGATGCCTGCTGAACACCTGCCACACTATGCTTTTTTTTGAGGTACAATAACAGCAACCCCATCTTGAGCATGCTATGCTCCAGCTGCAAGTTGCTCTTAGGCAAGCTGTGAGGCTATGGAGGAGCAGGGTCACTGCAGTGAGTGAGCACTGACTATGGAGCAGCAACACATACCTTTCTAGGCCTTTACTCAGTCCAGTATTAGTTAAAAAATCTTCTCAAGAGGATGGCCAGGCTCAACTCTTTTTAGACTGTGCCCATGGATTTGTCTTTGTTGATTCAACATCAATTGTCATTGTAATGATGTGCACAGTGCTATACGCCTTGTTTGACTGAATGTGGTCCACAACACTCTGGGCATCGTTTAGGAAGAGCATCCTGCTCAACTCTGCTGGGATGTTTGTGGGAGAAATAACCTGCCCCTGATACATCAGGAGTGGGGAAGGGGAGTAGAAGACCACAACAATCACAAGGGACAAAGCCTCACTAACCATAGTGGGAAATGGATTTCATAAATGCGGAGTCTTTCTTTCAAGATGAAACACAATTCTATTCTTGTACGTAAGATTGGTGCAAAGAGTGTGATCATACTCAAAGCTCAGTAGTGGTATTTACTTGCTATGCAGTAACAGATGGTGTCTGATCCATGGATCTCTGCCAGGAGTTCATCAGGCATGTGGCTGAGTAGCTCAAGTCACTGCCTGTGAGATCATACTGTTGGCAAAGTGCATCTTCTTCACCATGACCTGCTGCACGTATCACACACTGCTAGTGACTGATGTGGCTGAAGGTAGGCCAGGTGCTCCACTGGTCCCAGTTAGCCTCAGGAAGATATGAGGCATTGTTTAAGGAACAACAGTGTCTGGGAAAGGAAGAGACATCTGAAATACACCTGCAAGTAAGTGCAATGCAATATACATTCCACAAATACTACAGATTAATGTCTCTGCCTTGTCCCCCTGTTGGGAGGAGAGGCACTATCTCCCCCTAGCCCTTCCCAATCTCTTACTGAATATCTATTTTTTAATTATTATTTCTTTTTTCCTATCACATCACATCCATTTTGGGCAGATGTGAATATTTGCTCAGGAGTTTGTCTGAAAATCATTGTAACCAAGAACTCTAGGCAAAGATGACAGTTGACAGTACTCCTAAAGTCTGGGCAAGTGCTGTTCATGCATTCCCACTGTCCCCTAAGTCATGTGAGTCAGTGCATCCATCATCATGCTGGCATGCTGCAGGAGGCTGCAGACTGGATGCAGATTTTGCCAATTACCTTCCTAGACAAGCATAACTCATAACTGGGTGATTTTTGCATGTGCTTCATTCATAAGGGCAGTGGGGACAAAAGTATTCTTATCAAGGGGCTGGACTAATAGTGGAGGCTAATCTACTTAACTGCTGTCCAAGGCAAGCACAGTCATAATATGAAGCATGAGAAAGCCATTGTTCTTCCAAGAGAAAGTAAGATGGCAGAAGTGTACATCAGTCAGCCAGACTACAGATAGCTGCTAGATTAAATGGGATATTTGTGCCACTGGAGGAATTAACGAAGCTCAGAAAAGGTTTTGTTCTGATTTTGGCATTAATACCTACCCCTTTTTCACAGGAGACTGCCGAGATTATTATTTTTTTAAATTTTGGTTGAGCTTTGAATAAAGTTATCAGCTTTGAATAAATTCTTTCTAGGATTAGTTGGGTCTTTGTGTCCACAGGGATAACTGATTACCAGACAAACTATTCTTGATTAGTGAGGCCAGCTCATATTAGTCATAGTCACAGTCAGATGGGGCTGTTGCAGCATCATCTAGAATCCACTCAAAACATTCACTCAGAATAGCAACAAATCTGCACTCCCTTGCTGGCTTTCTGCAAGGGAAGCAAAAGCAGATCCCCTGTTTTTATTAGCAAAAAATTTGTTCTGGAACTGGTATTGGCACAAAAGACCCCTGTGCCCTAGATAGATACAAACTACTCATAGCTGGAGGGAGACATGTGACATCTGAATATGACATCTGATGCATTTATTCAAGACGATCTCTGGAAGAGATGAGGCAGCATTATTTTAGATGTGGTTTGGAAGACTCATGATCATGCAGGAGATGGTCATGGAGGAGTCTTGGATTAAGAGACCATTACTTTTTTAAAAAGAATAAACTGGTTATAAATGGTTATGTAGGAAAAGTGATTAGGAAATTTGAATGACCTCAGAAATCAGGACTTGAGTTGACTTAGGATTTCTTTAGATTGAAGTTACTAAAAAGTGTCAGGAATTTCCATGGCAAGCAAGCTGCAGGATTCCCTACATTACTAACCTCCTTTGCTTTCCCAAAGAAGCAGAGAACTTGGAAGGAGTAAAAAAAGGCACATCAGCTCAGTCTGTGACTTTATGAGTTGGCTGGTAGTGTTTCCAAGTCCCTGGTCTGAGTGTATGCCTTTGATGTATTCCAAATCCTGTCCCTTCTTCCCCCAGACATGCAGTGATAACTATGATGAAGAAAGCTTAAACAAATATTTGATCCAAATAAATCTAAAAATGTTGCAAGTAAATATGTGCATATTCAAAGAAATCTGGAACCAGGTATTATGTTGATTCACTATGATGAAGCCAGTTTTAGTTTATAATACTAAATTACGAAACAGAAGATAATTTAGTTATCAGACAAGAGAAATGATATGGTAATGCAATAATGATACATGAAAAATAGTTAGCTTCTTTCAAAGGCCAGTAGATCACTAGCACTGGCTTAAAATGCCCTCAAGTTGCCCTTCTAAGTTGGGGCAGGGGTGAGTTACTCTCAGTTGGCTCAGAGATGCTTACCCCAGGAGCAGACATGGCCCTAAAAAACATATCAGACCAACTCTGACATAATTTCTATTGCCGTTTCTTTTAGGCTCAGCTTGGAAGATATGCAGAGGAAACAGTTCAGTTTTGAATTAGTCTTACATTGACCTAGGTTTCTCTGCACAACAG
The DNA here is from genome assembly GCA_035772895.1 of Perdix hodgsoniae. Classification (NCBI taxonomy): domain Eukaryota; kingdom Metazoa; phylum Chordata; class Aves; order Galliformes; family Phasianidae; genus Perdix; species Perdix hodgsoniae. The sequence goes on along the minus strand of JAPSGF010000027.1, from coordinate 8,288,191 downwards.
GAATAAACCAAGAATAGCTCTAGCATGACACTGGGAAGCACTGAAGGTTGATACAAGAGACAGCTGACAGCCTAAAATTTCCATGGATTTTCATTCCTTTTGTCTATATGCTTTTAAGTTTATTAGAGTTAGAAAATTACTTGTTTCCTTCCTACATGAGATGTGAGAATTGGTGAAATAAAAAGCCTTGTGGAGGTTGTTGTGTTAAAGTCAAAATTGCTACAAACCACTCTGGCTGCACTGTGGTAAATTGATTGCCTGCTGTTACTTGTATTGGTCTTCACAAGTTTGTTTCCTATCAAGCAAAGAAAAAGACTGCAAGAAGAGATTCAGGCACCTCACAGTACCCTGATTCTCTGTGGCTCCCTGGACCCAGTCCATGGGAATGGAGAACTGAAGAAAGCCTAGGAAAAGAGCAGGAGAGCAGGAATCTGAAGTTTGGTGGTAGAGAATGGAGTCCAAATAGGCTGTTTTCACATACATTTGCTAAATGCAATCATATTTAAAATAATTCCTTTTATTTAGTACAGTAGCTTATGCTGAATGGGCTAATGGGTTTGCAAAAGAAATGTCAGTAGCAATAAAGATCTGAATGGTATTGTCATAAATGATAGTGATTCATCAGCTGATTTTTATTTAATGAGACAGCATCTCTATTGACCATTTCCTTCATGGATGTGACCTTAGTTGCTTCCCAGTGTATTATTCATTAAGTTGATGCAAAAAGTTAAGATCCCCAAATCCCCTTTGCAGACAGGCTGGATAAATTTTCTTTCATGCTCGAGCTTTATAATGAGCTCGCAGCTCACATAATGGCCAAGATATTAATATCAGCATTTACTTTCTGTTACTGTAGAATGCACTTTCACCCATATGTTAAGTAGTATGAGTCCATTTATTTCAGTCTTCTCCCACGTATTTAAAATAGAACCAAAGTCATACAAAGCCTGTGGACACCCCCTATTCTAGTCAGAGACATATATTTCTGTTTTAGCCAGTTGAAAAAAATGCCAACATGTAGCTTACTCTGAATTACAGTAGCTTATGAAAACAACCACATGGCATGTCTGAGAACGTATCTCTGCTTCCCTGTTGTTGTTTTATACAAAATGTATGCAAGTATTCTCAAGCAACAGGTTAAGATTGTCTGACATCCTCTCAAAGGTTAGCATACAAGTCTTCAGGAGGTGAAGTTTCCTGTTAATTATAATCCTTTCCAATAATTTGTTAGAGTCCTAATATTATTATTAGTCATATTTTGTAAGAATTTAAGCCATCCAACAATATATAATTAAATCACCACTCTAATTTTATATAAGAAAACTGAAGAAAACCCTACTACACTAAATTGAGTTTCATAAATTTCAAAGCAATTTCTGCCCTCTAAAGTTTTATTTTAAGAAAATGTCGTTGGACATACAGACAAGATTCTGAATTTTAACAGGCTTCCAAGACAGAAAACACCACATTTCCATCAGCGACTCTACACATTCCTTTAATTCTTTGTTGTAAATTTGATTAATTATTAGGTCTGCTGAGTCCCATTTCTGAGATATGGATCAAACCTCGTATGGATTGCTGCTACTCAATATCTAGCTAATGTTCATATAGGGAAGAAAAAATTATCCCAGACACCATCCAGCTTGATTCCTTGGAGTGATAATACTGTGTAAGATTGAACTTTTCATAATCTATTGAATTTTACTGTCACAACCACACTTTAACTTTACCTGTATTATTATAGAAATATCTGTCTGTGCTTTTGCAATATATTATTATGCAAAACAGTGAATTCGCACATCTGCGTCTTTGAAGGCTATGTTGGCTTCCCACATGTTAGCATTTCATTAATTACTCTAGGTCAGGGCCCATCAGCACTCACATGTGAAAGCTTAATGAAAAAAATGGATGACCAGAAATTCAGTGCAAAAAATCAGAATTGGTAGGGTGTCCAAGAACAGCAGGGGGAAGCTCTCAACGGCCAGAAATGCTCTGTTGGGTAATATTTTATCCTCACCCCTGCTCATGTGGAACCCCATCAAAAGTAATATTTCTACAGGAATAGACCACTTCTTTTCAGGTTTATGACTAAGTTCAGGCTTTGTCATGATAAAATTGGCAAGGAGAGGGTATATCTTTTATTAGTCAAATTGGCATAGTTAGAAAAAGGAGAAGCAAATCTTTCAGGTGCACCAATTCTTTTCAGGTTTGAAACATAAATGAAAGTCCTTCTCCTCTCTGATGATTCAGTGTCATAAACCTTCTGAAACAGCAGATCAGCCTGCAAAGGACCTGTAGGCAGATCGGGGATCACTGCTTATTTCATCCCACTGGATATTTTCTGCAGAGGAAATAGTATTAAGCAAAAAAAAATCATTCCATACATTGCATATTAGGGGACTGAGTTGGACTTGGATTTCCACAGAGGTATTTTTAAACCTTTTTTTTGCAAACTCTGTTCTCCCCTACCCATCACCTATTACCAGCAGTTAAGTAGGAATGTCTGAAGTGGAATACAGAAAGATAGATTTCGTTGAGATTTTCCATTTACTTCACTGAATTTGAGGCTGAAAATAATGCATAGAAGAGGCCTTGCAAAGGCATTTTTACTAGAAGTATTAAATCTTACAAGTTGGGCTGAGTTATGCATCAATACATATGTATTTTTAAAAGAGATATTCTCAAAAGCCTGAGGGATTCAATTTTTTTATTTTTTTATTTTTTTTGGTGTTAGTGGCAAATAGCTACCAAAATTTGGCATAATCACACTTTTAAACTATTAGTATGTGCAAAAAGTAAAAAAAAATCTTTTTTTTTTTCTTTTTTTCTTTTCCTGGGGATATTTTGGAGTTAAAAGACAGCTCTGACAAAGATAGCAGATTTGAATCGATTACCTAGATATATCCTTTTTCTCCTCCTTCCCTGCAGCTTTTACAGAAATCTGTTGCAGGCAGATTTCAGAGACTCAGCCCCACAAACAAATCACCAAGGCAACCTTGACACTGATGTCTGGAACTCAGTATAGAGAGAAACAATAAGCACCTTGTATCAGCATCCCGAGTCTGAACTCCATTTAATATTTCGTAGTGCACGCAGTGAAATTGGCTTCTGAGTCAGTTGCCTGTATTCTTGTATGCTCGTTGTTGTTTTTTCTTTAAAAAGCTTTTTCTGCTACTTCAGAGATCATAGACACTTCTTGAATGCTGTACATCCGCGGGCTCTTATTAGAAATAAAAATCTTTTCCATTAATCTTACAGAGAGATTTTAATTAAAAAAGAAGCCTCTCTCCTTGAAATCTTCCTTTGCTAATCTGCCACTGCTAGCATCTCCCATAGTATAATTGGAAATGTGTATTTTGAATCAATAGAAATGGTCAAATTGAATGCATTCAACTTATTGTAAAGCGGTAGATAAATTTAAAAAGCAGTCACTAGACCAACTGAATAGTATTTTGGTTGGTTGTTTTCTCAGCATGAAAGCTACATACTCTTGCCGCGGTAATCTTATCTTTAAATAAGTTCATTCAGAAAATCTGTCATGCCATTTTATGCAACTATATCTTTATTTAGCCAGACTGGAAAAAAGAGAGTACAGAGTAAGAAGGGTCTTATCAATTCACTTTGTCTGCTTGTGTTAGATTCTGGGTTATATGCAGCAGTTCCAGTATCACATTTGGGATGTGTAAGCTCTTCTCAGGAGTGCATGGAGCTTTGCAACAACAACCTACAACTCTTTCAGCTGTGTCTTTGATTTCCTTTAAATATGTAATCAAAAAAGATTTTGAAGTATAAATTTATGTTAGCAGTGTTTCAGGGTGCATTTAAATCAAAGTTGGGAATATACAGGACTTAATTTGTTTGAAATGAGAAATTTTGCTTGAGGAGTACCTGTAAGCCATTGGAGGGGTATGTTTATCTGAAACCAGGACAAATGCCAGTTTGCCTTTCAAAACAAGCTCTTCGCTATGTCTCACAGAGTTTTTATACTGTATTGGCACGTTCCACACACCTATGCATCTTAACTAACACTCAGAAAGCTCAATTCAAGCGAGATGTATTGTTAAAAGCATTTTTTTTTCCTGCAAAGCTATGATTCATGAATATAGAACTCATATTGTGTGGAATACAAGGTACTTTTTTTTCTATTCTTTCAGAACTCACCACTGTTGATAGGGTAAATATATTTGTTTTGTCTTTCTTCCTTTCTTTCTCTTTTTCTTGCTACCCTGCAGCAAATAAAAGCAAAATGAAAAAGTTTCTCTTGTTGTCTGGATTGCACCCTTGTATAAAATCTTTCCACATAGTAGGTCATTTAAGAAAGCAGCAGGCTCCCACTTAAAATCAGTTGCTAATTGCTTTCTGCCAAGTGACTCACCCTGCAAAGCAGTGTGCCTTATTGTTGAGACTTCAGCTTTTGATTTTTTCTCAAGTTACCCTGAGTGCTCAGAGGTGAGCCTAAGAAATCTGGCTATATACATCCCGTGTTGTTGGATGACATCCATTTTTATGGGATAATGGATGGCTTTTCAGGTGTCACTCTCATTGCTGCTGATGGCAGGAATCTGTTATTCTCTCCTCATCATCTCTTCTCATTATGTTTTCCATCAGTCCTCCCACTGAGCAGTAATCCAGTTAACTTCAGGAACAGGAGAGTTGATGGCTTTTTAGCACAGCTGTATGGATCGGCATGTGGAGGCTTAAATTTTTCTGTCTCAGGATCTAAGTGCATGTATATACATGCAAGTACATGTGTACTTTATGCATTTACATGTGTATGTTTAAAAAGTACTCCAAGAGACCCTTCTATGGTGTTTCTGCACATTTCAGGACACACATTACAGCAATGACTGAGACCACTCCTAGGCCACTGGCAGATGGCTCACAGATCTTGTGCCCAGCAGCCAGACCTCTTCTAGCTGCCTATCAGCCAGCCCTCTAGCACCATCATGGAAGCATCTCCCTGCTTGCTGGGCATGCTGAGGGCGAAGAAAGGTGTGTAGAAGCTCTGGAAACAAGGGCGTGTCACCTGGGAAGAATACAGGGGTGCCATCTGGACTTGCAGACATGGGATCAGGAAAGCCAAGGCGCAGAACTGAACTTGGCAGGGGATGTGAAAAACAATAGGAAGACTTTCTACAGGTACATTGGCCAGAAGAGACAGGCCAAAGCAAGTGTACCTCCTTTGGTAAATGTAAAAGGAGAACTCACTTCAGAGGACAAAGAGAAGGCTGAGGAGTACCTCACTGAGTTCTTTGTCTTGGTCTTCACTGGCGGCCAGGATTCCAGTACTTTTCACATCCCTGAGCCCTGCATCTCTGAACCTCTAGATGGGGACCAGGGTGGTAAATCCCCCCCCCCCCACTGTGAGGACAGAGCAGGTCTGAGACCACCTCATGAGACTGAATGTGTACAAGTCTATGGGAGTAGATGGCATGCATCCCAGGGTTCTGAGGGAGCTGGTTGAGGTGGTTGCTGAGCTGCCCTCCATCATATTTGAAAAGTTGTGGCTGCCAGGTGAGGTCCCGGATGACTGGAGGAAGAGTAACATCACTCCCATTTACAAGAAAGGGAGGAAGGAGGACCCCAGGAACTATAGACCAGTGAGTCTCACCTCTGTGCCTGGGAAGATCATGGAACAGATCTTCCTGGATGACATGCTTGATCACATGAGGAATGAGTGTATGATCCGAGACAGCCAGCACGGCTTCACCAGGGGAAGGTCATGCTTGACCAATCTGGTGGCCTTCTATGATGGAGTGAAGGCATCAGTGGACAAGGGAAAGGCAACTGATGTCATTTACCTGGACTTGAGCAAGGCCTTTGACATGGTCCCCTACCACATAATTATCTCCAAATTGGAGGGATGTGGATTTGATGGGTGGACCACTCGGTGGATAAGAAACTGGTTGAAAGGCCGCAGACAGAGGGTGGTTGTCAATGGCTCCATGTCCAGGTGGAGGCTGGTAACAAGTGGCGTCCCCCAGGGGTCTGTCTTGGAACCAGTGCTCTTTAACATCTTTATCAATGACATTGATGACTGAATCAAGTGCACCCTCAGCAAGTTTGCTGACAACACCAAGATGAGTGGTGTGGTTGACACGGTAGAAGTCAGATAGAAGAACGGATGCCATTCAGAGGGACCTTCAGAGGCTAGAAAGGTGGGCCCGGGTGAACCTAATGAGGTTCAACACAGCAAAGTTCATGGTTTTGCACTTGGGCTGGAGGAATCCCAGGCATGGAAGGAGCGGTCCTTGAGAGCAGCCCTGTGGAGAACAACATAGGGGTCTTGATAGATGAAAAACTTAACATGAGCCAGCAGTGTGCCCTTGTGGCTCAGAAGGCAAATGGTATCCTGGGCTCCATCAAAAGAGGGGTGGCTGGCAGGGAGAGGGAGGTGATTGTCCCCCTCTACTCTGCTCCTGTGAGGCCCCATCTGGAATACTGTGTCCAGGTCTGCAGCCCCCAGTACAAGAAGGAGCTGCTGGAGAGGGTCCAGAGGAGGGCCACAAAGAAGATCAGGGGACTGGAGCACCTCGCCTACAAAGACAGGTTGAGAGAGCTGGCCTTGTTCAGCCTGGAGAAGGCTGCGGGGTGACCTCATTGCAGCCTTTCAGCAGCTAAAGGGAGCCTACAAACAGGAGGGGAATTAACTCTTTGAAAGGGTAGATAATGGCAGTGCAAGGGGAAATGGTTTTAAGTTGAGGGAGGGAAGATTTAGGTTGGATGTCAGGGGGAAATTCTTTACAGAGAGAGTGGTGAGGTGCTGGAACAGGCTGCCCAGAGAGGTTGTGGATGCCCCATTCATGGAGGTGTTCAAGGCCAGACTGGATGGGGCCCTGGGCAGCCAGGTCTAGTATGAAATGTGGGGGTTGGCAGCTCTGCATGTGGCAGGGGGTTGGAGATTCATGATCCTTGAGGTCCCTTCCAACCCAGGCCATTCTGTGATTCTGTGATTCTCCCAGAGTTAAAATCAAAGGTCCTCTCTGACTCTTCCCTCCAGCCTACATTGGGACAGAGATTTTTCTCTCTGTCTGTCCTCTTGCAAAGAAAATGCAGTAGAATGGATCAATCCTCACAAGAATTTCTCACTCTTTGGCAGCTGGAAGCATCTATACCCTGTCACAAGCAGAGCTTAGGGGAGGAATTCTGAAGACCCATTAAATTCATTCATGAGGACCCAGAAGTGCTTTCAACCGTTTACTAGGGCATGGGAACTAATTATTGACACTCACAATTTTTAAATGTAACTTTTAGGAAAATGTGGTCCTCTATCAGCCCCCTTTATTCACTCTGTCAGGCACGTCTCGTACATTCTCATCATTTTTCTTGCAACAGTCTGAAAGAAGGAAGGTCTCTCCCAAATGCAGGACAGCAATTTAAAATCTGTTCCATATTACTAAAGTTTACATTCTACCTACTCTTCTTTTTAGCTAAACCTCTTATCTGAAGGACCTTTAATAATCTTCCCTATAGAATTGCACAGCACAACTTAGGAGGAAAATAAAGCTTTGCTCCATCCAGCGTGGCTTTGCTTGAGTCCAAGCATCAGCACCTCTCTCTCAATTCCTATACTTATTTGCAAAGCAGATGAGTGCAAGCTCTTGCTGTGTTCTGAAGTCTCTCAGGCATTTATGGCAGTGTGAGGAAAAGGCTCTGCTCAGGGCAGGAAAAGGCTCTGTTCAAGGCCCGCCTTCCTTCCCAGTGATGGGTCAGCTATTGAAGTGTCAGGAGAAAGCAATGTGCTTTCAGAGAAGCCCAGAAGATTGGTTATATTCTCAGTTGCTGTGACTTTGTCTTAGAGTAGTAAGATAATTTTTATCCTTCTCACTGTTTTCAGGTGACATGATCCTGGCATTCCCTCAAGATGGCTGATAATAAAAAATAGATAGCCCAAGGAACAAGAAAAAAATCCCTGAGTGATAGGGTTCTTTACAAACACAACAAGATGTGTCTTTGTTTCCCAAATGTAAACCTAATAGGAAAGCCTGATGGGAAAAGATTGTCAGTGGAACTAGTATCTGACTGCAAGTAAAGCAGATAGCAATAAATGTCACCCAGACGTGTACACGAACAAAGCGGGGGAGAGGGATGAGTCATTCTGGAGCACAAGCAGAAGCAGTCTTAGTTATGCATTTTAATATCGTCTGGGGTGGACTTTCTCCTTTTTTGGGGGGGGAGAGGGGGGGTGGAGGGCTCAGCATTTTATATTGAATCTTAGTTTTGTATACAAGTGGTAACTATTACTGTAAGAAGACTTGAATGAAATATTAGCCCATTTAAAACTACGTTCCACGGAAGGACACAGAGTTTATGGATGGCTGAGGTGCCAAGAAAATTTCAATATCTGCAAACTGTCTGACAGACTGGGACTGGAACACAGATATGCAGAGTGCTGCTTGAGACAGGATCGATAGCTGTGTTCAGCTTTAAGTTGGGCCTTGCTGCATAACCTGGTCAAAATTCCATCAAACTTTTATATCTTAATGGCTGAGATCTGGAAATGAAAGTTTTCATGGCATGAAAAATGACAATTGCTTCCTCTAGGAGTATTTAATCAACATCTGAACAACAGAATTATTTAAATGTGCTCTACACTTACTATGCAGAAACTCCTCAAGCAATGTTCTGCTCAATGGCTCTAGCTCTGAAATCCATCTGTGTTGCAGTCAAAGACATGATGGAAGGTTTTGTAAACACCCAAGCTAGCTTTACAAAATGCAGTTGAATGTTGATATCTGTCTTCCAAATACTTTGCTCAAGTCTCAGGTAGACCTACAGCCTTTACTATACCACATATTGTTGCAGAAACCCTTGTTCCATAGCCACCTTTGCTATTGTAAGCTAAATATGGATACTTACACTATGCTGAGGTCACAGTTTGTCTGCAGCATAAATCTGCTGTAAAGCTGTAAGGACAGACGATCAAGAAAGCCCCTGTCGTGGAATCTGAGCAGTCCAGCTCAGCAGACTGCAAGCAATGAGGATGCTTGGAATGATGTCCAGAGCTCATGTCCTGATTTTCAAGGCCTGACTACCACAGGGAACTTTGCCCAAGCATAGTATTTGTAATGTTGAATTGAGACAAGGCTTCCATTCTGGAAAATGAGAAAGCAAACAGCCCCTGTGAATGTTTGTTCTTCACCAACGCAGTATATCTACAGTTAGGTTTGCAGTGGCAAAGCAGTGAGAGCTTTTTTCTACAATGTTCAAGCGCATCATCTTGACATGTAACTAATAATCAGACCCTGAAGTGTTTCTGAAATGAAACCTTTAGATCAATTGTATTAAATAGAGTTGGCTAGTAAGAGTTAGGAATACAGTTTGCATTCATCTTTCTGTGTGGTTTTTGCTTCATTTATTAGAACTGCTAGGAAGGATTTCTTCAGGCTTCAGCTTTACAAGCTGCAAGGTTACACCAGAAATGTGAAAAGGGAATTTATATTTATTTAACCATTCTATTTATGGCAATTTGAAGTTAAGATTTTAATCCACATTTGACAATGTTTAGTTACGAGATAACAGTGTCTTGAGGTAGTAGTTTTGCAATCATGGTTGGCTTCTGTATTCCCTCCTGGAGCTACCATGGGCTTCTGTTGTCACCAAACAGGGGAACACAGGCCCATGTTGCATTTCCACCAGCATTAGCTAGGTTGGTTGAGAACAACTGATGTGATGGAACATCTGGAGCCATTTTATCTTACATATATTTAATGCCTGCTTCACCCCTGGCAGGTACCTCTGTACAACAGGTATGAGGTCCTGGATGTGGAAGGCCATCTGAGAGTGGAAACAACCTACTTGGTCAAGTTGAAAACCAAACCAGGAGAAGTCTTCCCTCAGCACTAAGGCTACTGAATTGAATAAGAAGAGATGGATATTGGTTATAGATGATTCCTCCCTATAGAGAAATGTACATCCAATATGCTGAGCAGACTCTCTTCCTAGAGAAGTCTGCTGCCTTCTGGGACTGGAGGGAGGAACAACACTGGGAAACTGCCTAGCTTGGTATGGCCGACAGACTACAATCCTTTACTGCTTTTCCACATAGGGAGTGATAATGCAGCGATGTGAGTCAAGGGCTATCAAAAGGGATTTCAGGGCCTTGGGACAACGGCTAAAGGAATTGAATGCAGATGAACAGATAATCTTTTCTTCTCTGTCTCCTGCGTTGGCTCCTGCGTTGGCAAAGAAAGAAACCAAAGGAACATATCTTAAAATACCTGGCTTTGTGGCTGGTGCCATCATCAGAACTTTGTTTTTTTTGATGATCAATTAGTCCACGTGGTAGTGGGTTTGTGGGATGGGGTACCGGATGGGGTTTGCCTTTCTTAAAGGGGGAGAAAAGTCCTTGGGTAAAGCTAGTGGGGCTCGTTAGGAGGGCTTTAAACTAGGTGTTAAGGGGGATAGAGAGGATAGTGAACCTTTTAATGATAATGTGTGGGAAGGCAGAATTATATTAGAGTGAAAGGGTACTGACAGGAGCCTCAAAGGACCCACTGCCTTGAGAGGTGCTGGCAACACTGCAGCACGTACCAAACTCTGATGATGAGGCAGTGACTGCTGGGGCAAATGGAGAAGGCAAAGAGGAAAATCAAGGGAAATACCTAAAAGAAATTATGAAGTTATCTTTTAAGGATAAGCCTTAATCTCCAGCCCTGGGAGAGCACATGATGAGAGTTGTATTTTCTGTTGTGGGTTTTTTTTTTCTTTTTCATTTAGTTTGCATTTGTTTTATCTTAAATTAAAAAAAAAAAAAAAAAGAAGATAAAAAAAAAAAAGCAGGATTGGAAAAATCATGTCTCAGTGCCAGCTGTTTTTGTGTTTCCTTCCTCCATAAGAAAGCAGCCTGAATTATCTGCCTACTAACCATGAGTAACAATTCTAAAACAAATTGGAAAGAGTGAAAATGCTTTTAAAATGAGGGCTGCCACTGATCCTGTGCATTGCAGATGCAAATGTTTGTTCCAGCTCTTATGAAAGTCTTAGAAGATGTTAGTAACTGTTATTCTATATAGTTTTATCAAATGACACGAGGGGCTCTCCTGACTCCTTCCATTTTTCCCACAGAGGACCTGCATATCACAGGATGACAGAAGTGAAGGCATTAGAAGGGACCTCTAGAGATCATTGAGTCCCCCTGCCAAAGCAGGTTCCCTACAGTAGGTCACACAAATAGGTGTGCAGTCGGGTCTTAGCTATCTCTATAGAAGGAGACTCCACAACCTCTCTGGGCAACCTGTTTCTGTGCTCTGTCACCCTTACATAAAGAACATGAAGAAGTTATTCTGCTTGTTTGTATGAAACTTCCTACGTTAAAGTGTTAGGCCGCTGTTCCTTGTCTAATCACTACATACCACTGGGAAGAGCCTGGCCCCATCTGTTTGTTTCCCACCTCCCTTTAGATATTTATAAATATTAATCAGAACCTCCCAGTCTTCTTTTTTCCAGGTTGAACAGACCCAAGTTATTTAGCCTTTCCTCATTTGGGAGATGCTCCAGGTCCTTTATCATCTTTGTGGCCTCTGCTGGACTCCTTCTGGATGATCCGTCTTTTTTGAATGGAGGAGCCTAGAACTGGACACAGTATAGAGGGGGAGGATCACCTCCCTTGACCTGCTGGCCACCCTCTTTTTAATGCACCCCAGGATCTCATTGGCCTCCTTGGCCACCAGGGACACTGCTGGCTCATGGCCAACCTGTTGCCCACCAGGACACTCAGGCCTTCTCTGCAGAGATCCACACATCTTTCACACACATCCTTAGCAATTGGTACAAGAGGAGCAAGGCAGGAACAATTTCATACCACCACTGAACATACTGATCTGCAAATATTTCAGAAGCATCTCATATAGCTTGCTAGGTTTAAGCAATCCCATCTGTAATGTTTCTGCCTTCTCAGCTGCTCTCTTATTTAGTGTTCCTTCCAGTCTCCTGTTTCACCCATTTCTCTCTTGCTGACCAAGCCCAGCTGAGAAAACCCATATACTTTTTCCTCCAGTGGGTGGACATACCAGCCATGGCTAACCTTTGCTCCCAGCTCCCGTCAATAACGCCACCATCCCTCCTGTGTGGCTGACACTCTATTATGACCATGACACTGGACAAGACCACCTTTTTCTAGGTGAAATCCTCTTTCCTGAACTATATATATATATGTATATAATGTGTGCACAGGAACTTATCTGATGGCTCTGTGTGCTTTTTATTGTGTGGCATTACTGGTTTGGGACATGGAGACACCAGGAGTTCTGCGCTAGGTCACCTGAAATGCCAACAAACTTTTTATAGTTTTCCACTGCTGTTGCAATGTTTGCATAGGTAATTTATATAGGTAATTTATATAGGTAATTTATCTATACCTTGTTTTCTCCAAATTTTTGTTTTATCCAGGTTGGACTAACCAAAAATTCCTCCTTCTATGTTTCTTCCTCCTTTTTTTATTTCATCCTCTTTTCCAAAGATAAATTAAACAGTGTAGAAAACTGATGAGATTCTGTTGCTCTTACAAGTGAATTTAGCTTTCATAAGGGTATATTATATGTAGGAGCAGGGGAGTTACTGACTGTGAAGTCTTTTTATGTGAGTGTTGTTGGGCCGGATGTTGGAACTGACCCACGAGGAGAAAATCAGAGAGATGAGAACAGTTTGTTTATGAATATCACTTTCAGTTTTCACTGAGGTAGTGAAGCCTGCTTTATAGCGGGTGCATGTATCACTGTCAGTTGACTTTTTAATTAAATTATACAAAGGCTGTAACATGAACTCAATTCTTTTAAGACACTGGTGAATCTCCACAGAAGATTCTACCTGACTCAAGCGTCACATACCTAACAAATTAAGAACTGAGACCTAAAAACTCTTCCCTGTCTTATTGACCATGGAGTTAATCTCCTACACTTAAATTCCTTTGGAAGCCAAGTTAAAATATGGTAATTAAAATCCAAATGAATAAATAATAAAACTCTGTTTACTAAGATGATCCCTTGGGTTATGTATTTATTATATGTGCTCACGTCATCCTTTCTCTCTTTTTCTTTTGATTGTACAATCTGCAGGAGAAAACACTGTCTTCTGATGGTTTGAGAAGCACCCAGAGTACTTTGAGTCTTGGCAGAGTAAAAACAGAACTAATAGTGCTAGAAACCAGAACTTGTACTTCAAAACCTTAGAACTGATGGATCTCAAGTATATGCTATTGACCAGAAGTGTATTCAATTTGCAACCCTATGTGTCCAGACTAAATCCATTACTTTTTGCAGGGTTATCTCAGGGGGCTTTAAATTTTCACCTGAGTTGCTGGAGTCATAATTTGACTCAGTCTGATGGATATTTTAGAATCAGAAAGCAGGAATAAGAGAGCAATAAATCATATAATACAAAGCAGAAAGGAGTCAGCCTCTAACTGGAAAATTTAAGAAACTGTACATTGTAGTAGGGGGTCTCCTGTATGTTATTCACTTTTCATTAGATGATTTTCCCATTAGACCTCCTCACACATTCCTGCTGGCATGAAAGCTACACCCACTTTTGTCTGCTGTGCTTTGAGAGAAAAATAGATCTTTCTCAGAGCTGTGCAGAACTGAAGTATTGTATATTTAAAAGAGGAATCTGACACCTTTCTCCTAATGTAAACGTATAAGTGACTGCATTTTATAGTTTATGGCATTTGTGCCTAGAAGTGTACCAGGTGTGCCGTCTCCAAGCGCCCTTGCACAGTGACAGGCTTAGTTGTGCATTGTACCCTAGCCCTAATTTCTTTTCCTTAAATTACACAGGTACCATTCACACTTACTCAATAAGGTACAATTTATTATTCCCACCAGTCCTTTCCCCTTCATACCCCAGATGCTGAGGAGCAGTTGAAAGAGCTTTAAGTTAAATAAACAAACACGTGAAGTCAGCTGGGGAAGGAAGAATCTCCTTGCAGATACCTCACTGATGCAGTAACCTCTTTACTTTTGCAGAGTCTGGGGGCTGGAGGGCAAGAAATGAGAACTTGCTGTTTTATTGATGTGTTTACATCTCACTGGCATTTTCAGAGACTGTGCTTGATAGCCGTGAATAGTGATTATTGGCCACATTAAGTTGCTTTTTTTTTTAATATCCCTTGACCTTATTCATGAGTGTGCTCTCACTTTCAAGCAAAGAACAGCAGCTGAGAGGAAACCCTTTGCAAAGAGAATATGAGATGAAAAAAAGGGTATAGGTTTTATATTTATGCACTCTCTACAATATAGTATATAAAACATGCAGCACAAAAACGTTGATAAAAAACATTGAAAAAAGCAGAGAACCAAGAAGTAACTGTCTTTTTTTCTCATTCAATATCATAAATACTGAGAGAGGAGAAAATACATCTTTGCATTTAATTCCCTTGGCTAATTCAGCTGATTAAAACTGCATAAATCCGCTTTCCCTAGTTTCTTCAGTTTTGCAACACTGACCCATCACCTCACCTTGAACTTTGCTGCAGCATAATCAAAAATCATGAATAGTTCTTCTGGAATTTCAGTAGTAGAAAGTGTTTTATGGGTCTTCCTTGCCTCCACCTGTGCATTGTCCAGCCACTCATATCTCATGGGACCTATCTTTTGTATACCGTAGACATGCCTTTTCATCTTGCCATACATACCATGTACAAGACTGAAGAGCAAAACCTGTGTACTTAATGCTAATGAGGTTCAGAATACACAGACATACCCAAATATCATGAAAATTCTCCCTGCTGACAAAGGTGACTTAGGACTGCTGAAAATACGGACATTTATAGGAACCTCAAGAAAAAAGTGACCTTTCTGGGGGGGGCTGGTTGGATCTAGAGGAATGGACTAAGAGTTCTAAGTCAAGTTTCTGACTTGGTCACAAAGTTACCTGGTATAAACTATGTCAGAATATTATAAGTAAAGCACTCACCTAAGTATTTTGGTGTCTTACATTCACGGCCAAGACAGAACTAGAAACTTACCAATATAGACCTTGGTCCTCCTCTTTTATTTTTAAATTGGCAGAACTTTTAACTTTTATGAATCCAGATTCTGTTCCATATATGAAAGATGAAATACATCTGAAAATTAATTTCTGTGACCAGAAAAGGCTATCTAGTGCAGCAGTGTACACACAGAATTTCTAAATATGCTGATGTCAGAAAATTATGTATGTCACAGAGTTTGTGCAGCACAAAAACATTGCAAGTTCTCAGGAAGAATAATTTGCCTCAATAAATGCAATATATCATTGTCACATACATGGCCTGTATACTGAGTTCTGAGAAGCACCAAATGTCACCAAGAAGGTACTGATAGTCTTGACTCAACCCAAAACATTGTGGGCTGAGGACAGGCTTGTTCTTTCCAAAGGCAGTTAAATCACTGAACTGCGTAAGCTGTCATTACACACTGTTTTCTAAAACAATATTTTCCTGCCCCCAAATACCTTTAATTAGCCTTTAGCTTCCTGTACTGGGACTCTAAAGAAAAATCATTAGCAAGAGTGCATGTTTTTTTGTCAGTATCAATGATTTCCAAACTGAATATTTGTACAGAAAACTTTAGACTCATGTCTGTAATGCCCGTGCAAATAAAACAAATCAATTGGAAAAGCTGAGTGACTGTGCTCTGTTACAGTTCATATCAAACACTGCTTTGATCTTATGGCTGTAACCCTCATAACTTATCCTGTAGCTCTATAACCTAACACTGTAACTGGACAGATCTGCAAGTGCTTCTCTTGTGGGCCTCCAGAAGAGAGTAAACACAGCTGGCTCAAAGAAGGGAAGTGCTGCAATCCTTCTACTAGGGTCTGTATCATATGTGCTATGACACTGCCTCTGGTCCTCCAAGCATAACTGCACTCTTGTCCTTCTGCCTCATGCGCTGAGTGGACTCCAAGGGGCTGCGTCTACACCAGCCTCCTGTAATTATGCAACTTGCCTTGCATCAAAAGGAGTATGTGGGTTTAAATAATAAAAACAATGGCTTGTGTCAAAGTCAAATCCCAGCCTACTAGCATTTCCCAGTGTTCCCACAAGACTGTTCATAGTAGGTGGCACAGACTGGACTTGGTCCATCTGATCCTAATTCTACTTTCAAGACTCTTTCGGGATTTGGGCATGCCAGATGCTCAAAGTATATAGTGCTTTAAGTACATAGTTTACATCATGGGAAATTTGGTAGTTTGTGTTCTTTCCTGGCTACAGAAGGAGACAAGATGAAGCCATAGATGCATATTTCCCTCCCAAGTCATCTTAGGTTTTCTTGGCCAGCAGGTCATGTGCAAAGACTAGCAGAGGCCTTGTTTGTGTTGTCTATTCTGTAGGTCAGATGAGACTCTCAATAGAGGACTCTCTCCACCACTTTGAAAGTGGAGCTCGAACTGCAGTCAGGCCCTGTTCCATGGGAAGGTAACAAAGAACTCCCTATCTTTATGTATTTGGGAGCCCTCTATCTTTTTTTGCCAATAAGGGTACAAAGACAAGCCAAGGGAGAAGGAGAGATCACTGGGATCCATTTGTTATGCGGCACACTGGGTACATAGAGATTTACTGAAGAGGCATTTCGAACATATGTGTAATGTGCACAGGGGAAGGCAGGGTGCATGTCTGACTGTTTGGGCTACGTAACGGCTTGTGCAGGTTTGCAAGTCCATGGAGTTCTAAATACCTTGCTGAATCAACTTGAAGGACATCACAAGGCCCAAAGTTTATTTTTCAAAGCCTGTGAAGATTATCCCTGAAGATCCCTATGGACAACCAATGGGCTTCTAAAACTCAGAAGAAAACAGTATTAAAATAATCTTACTGGATCTCTTTAAATTGAAACATGGAAGTATTTGCAGACTGTCTATTAAATCCAGGTTCATCATGTGATTAGTTGTGTTCTTTCAAGTAAGGGAAAAAGCATTCAGTTGATTAGCCTTTGCTTAGAAGATGCTTATGCAAAGTTTCATGCAAATGCTGAGGGGACCAGTGGGAAAGTGAAAGCACAAAACACATTTCAAAAGCTAGCTTCTTTCAGTGGATTTTTTAACTTACTTTGGGGAAAAAAAACACCATAATGCTTATTTGTTATGTTACCATGGGGTGATGTTTTGAGGAGCTGTAGAACTAACTGAGAAATACAACCAGTCTGCAGTAAAATGAAGTGCTGAGGCAATGTAGCATCGTTAAAAAGCTCTGACAGCATAAAACTAAAGTCAGCATGAAAAGTGCAGGGTTTGCCTATTATGAATTTATAATGAACAAAGAATAATTCTATTGTAGGTACCTATTTATTGAATATTCTCAGTACACAGCTGTTCAGTTTGCCTTTGAGAAGATGATCTGTTTATCTTCTCATCTGTAGTAGTGCGCAAGAAATCTACAGCTCTGTGCATGTCAGGTGGGAATATTACTCATTACATGGAACATAGCTAAGTTGAACATTTTTTTTAAAACAAAGAAAGAAAAAAACTCCTGAAACACTGAGGGACTCCACTGTTTCCTTACCTTTACATCACTGACTTTTACTTCCTCTGACTTTTCAATTTTTCTTGCAAGATATCCTACCCTGCCATCACAGTTCACTGTGATGTCTCCAGAGAAAACTGCCACTGGATAATAGTTAAAGAGGCAGTGAGTATATGCATCCAATTGTTGTTTTTTATTTGGTTTTGTGTTATTTCTGTTGTGTTTTGTTTTTTACTTGTCATTTCACTGTTGAGATTTGACCATCCTGTAATTAGATCCACTTCCACACCAATTTCTTTGTCCATTATTATCTTGTTTCCTGTTTTTCATTAGCAAAACTGTTTTCACTAAAACTTGGTTGAGGGAAAGGCTTGTGAGTTTGTGACTTGTGTTGGCTTAACTGGAAGTCTGATTTGCAAGCTCTTTCAGGCAGAAGCTGTCTGTTGCACCATTTGTGTGAGTTGTGTTGTAGTGAGCAGCAAGAGCATTCAGAGAATGATCCATATTACTCAACCTAACTGCTATGATCACTCCAAGCTTGACGTTAATGGCTGGTGTAACAGAAAGATCCATAACACAGATATTATTTCACATTGGCCAAGAGCCATAGTGTAATGCAACTACTTAAAGGTTCCTTAGAATACCCTGCTCCTCAACAGTTGTCACAATGTACACTGATGTGCAGTGTCATACTATGATATAGTATGACAGTATGTCCTGATATTGTGTGTCGTGTAGTGGTGGTTGGGAGTGGAACAGTGCATGCCAAGATGGGTATGATTTGGAAGCAAGAGTTGGAAGAGAATGAAATTCTTTTACAGTCAAATTTGGATCTTGTATGCTACACTATATACTTTTATACCAACCACCTTCAAGCAAACAAAAACCTGTGTAAGTCATAACGAGATTTTTCTATAGGCAGGAAATTATACAGAGAACTTCACAGAAAATGATACCTTTTTTGTGGCAAATTTAATAATAAAAAAAAATAGAAACTTCTTTCATGAGTAGGGAGCCTCACTTAAGAATAAGAAAATGAACAAGAAAATAATTACATCTCTTCTGTGTATATAATTGTATCACAAGTACATAATCCAGGTTTTCTAATATGTTAGCAGCCTTCTGCATAAGAACATATAGGTATTTTAAGATCTTTTTGATAAATAAATTGCCATTTCGAAAGTACTTTTCCATTTAAAAGTAACGACTTTTCTCAAAAATCATGTCCTTACTTTTCATTTTTAATGAACCACTCTTTAATGGCTTACCTGTTTCTTCCCAGCACGTCTTATGGGGAGTGGCTGAAGGAACTGGGGTGGTTCAGTCTGGAGAATAGGATGCTCAGGGGAGACGTTATAGCTCTCTATAATGACCTGAAAGAAGATTGTGGTGATGTGGAGGTTGGCCTTTTTTCCCAGGTAACAGTGGTAGGACAAGAGGGAATGGCCTCATGTTGCATCGGGAGATATTCAAGTTGGGTATTAGGAAACAATTATTCTCAGAAAGAGCAGTGAGGCAGTGGCACAGGCTGCCCAGGGAGGGGGTGGAGTTACCGTCCCTGGAGGTGTTTAAGGAAAGGGCACAAATAGTAGGGACGTGGTTTAGTGGGCAATATAGGTGGTAGGTGAATGGTAGGACTAGCTGATCTTAGAGATCTTTTCCAACCTTAATGATTCTATTATCTCACAGTCTTTCTTTATGTAGAAATTCCCTCTGGTGTAACTGTCCTCCCATGTCTGGGCTGTGCTTTCCTTCATCCCTCCTGCTTGGATCTCTGTCTCAACAACAGCATGCTACCTTCACCTGCAGGTTGTTCTTCTAAAGCTGTGTACAAACCCATTCTGACATCAAAGGTCTGTTACATAGCAGATCCGTTTGTTATTAATATATGTAGCAAAAGAAATTAATCATTTTTATTAGCTGATGTTGCTTCTTTGTTAGTCTCATTTCCTGTGGATTTTACCCAATTAGAAAAGAAATATTAACTGAGATGGAGAGTCAACACAGTCTTTGTGCGAAGAGTCTGGCCTCATCCGAGGCATGCCTCCAAGTTCTGCTCCTTGGAGGCTGCTGGTGGAGATGAAAAGGTAGGTAAAGGCTCATTCAATTTTTGACTTCCTCTGTTAGAGTGCAAAACATAGTTCAACTTAGTGAAGCACATGCAGACTCTTCCAAGTTCATCATAAAAGGTCCGCTAACTGTATGCTCTTGAGGGAATAATCGACACATCTTCCCATCCACGCTTTCATTCTCCCTCACTGCACAGCTCATTCTTTGCAAAAGTCCAGCCAGCTGAGGGCTTGCCAGCAAAGGGAATTTTGCAGCTGTTTTGTAAAGCTGAGATCTCCGGCAGTGTCTCTGGCTGACCTCAAGGTCCATCTGAAAACCTCTGCCATCAGATGCCAGCCAGAAAACTAGAGACAATTAGAACTGAGAAATACCACTTTGCCTGGAAAATGGGAAGAAGGCAATTCTTGTCCAGGTTCAGTGAATGAGTGTTACACTCAGAGCACATGCTGGCTGTAAAATCTTCACATTCCAGGCCCATCTCATTGCATGGCTCCTTCATTTCAAGTATTCTAATAAATGATCAGTTTGACAATAGAACAATTAGCACATCGCATTGACAAGCACATCTTCTGGAGGATGTAAGCAGATAGAACAGGTCTTAATAATTTCAGACAATTTTTGACCCGGATTTAAGCCTCTGTGAGCAGGAGTTTTAAAATCTTTCTCCAAAGTAGTGGTTGATGCACTGGGAATACAAAGATTTAACATTTCAGTGAGCATGGATTGAAGGACATGAGTCTTACCGAGACATTTGCTACATGTTTCCTGCCCAATGGGATATTTTGATGAACATAAAACATAGTGAAGAGGATGTTAACAGAATAAAATGGAGAATGTGATCTCCATAGTATAAACTAAGTCTCAGAGATGACATTGCCACCTTTAGATTTTTCTGAACAACTGAAATAAAATGGAGTTTTCTGCCTTTTACAATGGAGTCTATGAGGACACTAAAAGTGCAATTATAAACCCAGCGAGATGAACTTGCTGCTCTCACCGATTCTCACTTTTACAATGCAACCTTTTCCTCTGGGGCAGTGTCTTTAGAAGCACTCAGTATTAGCGTGAATCTTCCCTTAATAAACAAACAGACGTAAATTTGTTCTGAGGGAATGTGGGAAATGGTGAGGAAGAAGGGATGTAACCCCATGCCCATGTACATGTGCGGAACAGTGTGTTCTATGTCACATGGAAAAAAAGCACCTTTTCCTCCCTCATCCATGCTCTGCCTGCATCTTGGTATGCACCTGTGGAAACTGGGCTGCACCCAATAATGAAGCTATTTGTAAATCTTCAAGAACATTCATAACACAGCTGGGTAAATACATGTGCAGGCACCTAGTGCAAATAATCTAAGATGGAAATAAAGTGAACTCATAGTGATCTATGGACATACAAAATTGCCATAGTTTTACACTCTCCTGCCTTTTGCAAGTTCACCTGTGAAACTTCACAGTTCTTTTAAGATATAGTTTCTCCTTTGGAAGCTGTTACAAGAAAAGGCTTAAAAGGCTCTTGCATCCCTTTATAGTATATCTTTTGTCTAAATGTCTTTATTTCAGATCTGCTTGTAAAAGGGACCTTAATGGTGATCTTTTGTAGTGCAAAATGAAGCTATGTTAAGTTTTTCACGATATAGACACATCTTATCAATGCTGTGTAATAAGTAAGAAACTTTGTGGAGCTGCAGTGAAAAGTGCATGTTCAGAATGATGTCACAGAATGCCTACCATGAACCTTAGCAGATACTGTCCTTTAAAATAATGTGTTAGGCTATACCTAGGAACAAACCTGGAAGTGTCTCCCAGGCTTCATCATATATGAACATTTATCTAATTTATTTAATGTAGCCTTCTCTCCTCGGCATATTATGGGAAGCCACCCAGAGGGACCTATGCAGGCTGGATAAGTGGTCCCACATGAGTATAATGAGGTTCAACAAGGCCAAGTGCAAGGTGTTGCACTTGGGTAGGGACAACACCAGGTATTTATACAAACTGGGAGAACTCCTTGAGAGCAGCCCTGCAGAGGAGGACTTGGGGGTTCTGGTGGATGAAAAGCTGGATAACCCCATGTTATGTACTTTCTTTGTTCTTGAGGTGTACTTTTTTCTTCTTCACAAAGCAAGGGCTTCTAAGATTGCATTTCCCTCATCTTCTATTTTCTGGTCACTCTTGCTACATTAGCCAAGATCAAATGACATCATATAACCAGTAGCCTTCAAAATAAAATCAAGTTGAAGAGATGACAGAAGGAGCTAGCTGTCTTACAGTGCACAAAATGCTACCCCTGTCTATAAAGTGTCATTCTAATGAGTCATCTTGTCATCATTACATACAAAATGACTGAGTTTGTTAAATATGCCAGTTAATCTATTGAAGTTTGATTTAATGGCAATCAGTATAATCTATTACACATCACATTAATCCATTAATGAAAGCATCATCTGCAAGTCAGCTGTCTCTGCTCTTTTATCTGCATTCAGACAGTGCATTTAGCAAGAGTGCCCAATAAAATTTGACTATTTATCAAACTGTCAGTATTCTGTTCAGAATTTAAGGAATCACTTTTTAATACTCTTCCATTGTGCACCTTAATTAAGGCACTGAGTAGATGAGTGGCACACCTATGCAGAGTGATTAAGCAACACTTTTTCAGCCACAATTTCAACCGCATCACATAAGTGTCTGAAAGTTTTCCTTTCATACTGAATACAGGTGCCTGTGTAACTTCTGCAGCTGCAGAGCTCTTAGTTATATGCAAAGAAGCCTTATCCATTTCAGTCAGGTAAAACAGCGTAATCAAAATGACTCTTCTGTCTCATTTGATTAAGTTGAGGAGATGCTATCTGTGACTGAAGCTGATGAATTCCAGACTACTCCTTCACTTAAAAAAGAGAACATATCTGACATGCTTGACTCTGAATGACTAAGAAGGTGAGCTGAAAAGGTTAGGTTCACCTCACCAAAATAGAAATACTTGGCCAAATCTGAGTTTCCTCTAGAGATAACAAGGGAGAACAGGCACTTTCAAGATATGACTCATCATACTATAGGTATCTAAAATAGCTTGTGCACTAATAATGCCTCTTCCTTTCTTTTAACTGTGAATGCGTAGCACCTGACTACCTTAGATATAAGCTAGTCACCGAGGTCGTTTAAAATGAATGATAAGCCTAAGAATGCTGGTGGATAAGTGGCGTGGTTATTATTTGTGTCTGTTTTGGAGCACTAATTGGTGTCACAACTGGAAGCCAGGGCACAGACTATAGGTGTATGTGATATGTGGCTTTTCCTTCCACACTGGCCTGGCTGCCATGGTCCTGCCTTGTGTTGGTCACAGCTTTGCTTTCATCTTGCAGCCAGATGGATTCCTTTTTCACCATTTCCCTTATGTCAACTTATGTCATCCTGACATCGTTTTCCAGTTCCGGGGAATCTTCACTTTCTTCGTACCTCTCAAAGAGTGTTATCTGCCACCACCTCCCCTTTCACCAGGCCCAATACTTCTGATTCTGCCAGTTTTGGAGCTTTTCTCCTGGAGATACCAGCTCCCTTCCTCCCAGTGACCAGCAGGTACAGATTCTGCAGCAGAAAAGCCATGTATGAATGTAGTAGTTCTTCTTCATTCTAAGTATGACTGCCAGTTTCCCAGTCCCTAGATTTTCGGGTGCGTTGCCAGTTTTGCTAACAGAAGCAAAATGCTTCCACAGAGTCTCTGTCCGTACCTTTTCACTCTCTCTCCCCACTCACCTCAACTGTATCTCCATATTCATTGTCATGCTGTTCTTATTAGATGATGGTACAGTTCTGGTAAGATTGCTAACATAATTAGGAACATATATACACATGCAGATTGCTTCCTGCTGAGGAATGTTTGTGGGGAGATAATATTATCTTTTATTAGAGCAACTAATGCAGCTGAAAAAATACATAAAACCTTTCTCAGATCTTCTCTTCAGGTTACATTTTGGTGATTAGTGATTTAATAATAAAAGGAAAAACTGCAGAGATTCCGTCATTAAACTTTGTTCCAGGACTTCCACTCCCCATCACTTTAAGAAACAGTCAATGATAATGTGCCCCCACCTCTGAAGGAGTATACAGTCAAAGCTAATTTGTTTCCCAAAAATCATCTCCTTCTTTTCTTTGTCTTGCTTCCTTCCTTTCTAATCTTCTGTGATCTGTTAGCACAAGAAAGAATTAATGGTTTAATTTAAGCTTTGAGCCTTCCTTTCATAAATTCTTAATCTAATGTGAATTTCAGGAAAATGAAGAATGCAAAATATTTTTTTTTCATCCATAAGCTCTAGGTAGAAAGATCTCAGTCCGATCCGCAACCAGTGTAAATTAACCCAGTTAAGAAGAGGAGTTTGTGTGAAGTTATGCATGTTTACATTAGATAGTTTTGCTTTTTGTCCATTCTCCTACTTGTAGGATACAATGGGCATTTTACAGGTATGGAAGTATGGAGATTCTGTGGGCACTGGCAAATGCTGTTTTTTACAGATGATCCAGTGAGATCACTCAGCCTAAGCACTCACCAGCAGTGGTTCAGCTTTATTTTGTACTGTAGGAACACACAGCACACCAAGTGAATCTTTGAATTTGCTTTGTTTGCAGACAATATTCCTGTAGTATTATTGTGCTGCTGTTGCATGGGACAGGACAGTCAATGTTATGAACAGGAAGGGAATTGGGAATCAGAAATATCCAGTAACTAAAAGTATACCCCAGAGGTTAATACTGGGTTTAGTCCTCCCATTAACATCTCCTTTAATGATCAGGATGATAAGGCATTGTACATGCACAGCAAATTTGCAGATGACATCAAACTGGGAAGAAGGACTGATATACCAGGGAGCTGTGGTGCCATTCAAAAGGGCTTGGATAGACTGGAGAAATGGCTAACAGGAACCTAGTGAAATTCAATGAGGAGAAATACAAAGTCCTGCAGCTTGGGAAGAATATCCCCAGGCAACTGTATATTTTGAGGGCCACTCAGCTGGAAAGTAGCTCTGCAGGAAGGACCTACGTGTTCTGGCAGACACCAAGGTGAACATGAGACAGCTTTTGCCTTTGTGGCAAAGCAGATTAATGCCATCCTGAACTGCATCAAGCAAAGCATTGCCAGCAGGTTGAGGGAGATGATCCTTCCTGTCTACTCAGCACTGCTGAGGCCATGCTTCAAGTGCTGCATTTTGAGCAACCCAATGCTAGAGAAAGCTGGACATATAGCAGCCGTCTATTATCAGAAGGGGTGCTACAGAAAAGATGGGGAGGGACTTTTCATAAGGGTATGTAGTGACAGAACAAGGGGAAATGGTTTTAAACTTAAAAAGGGTAGATTTAGACTAGATATTAGGAAGGAATTCTTTACTGTGAAGATTGTGAGACACTGGAACAGGTTGACCAGTGAGGTTGCGGGTGCCTCCATCCTGGAAGCATTCAAGGCTGGGCTGGATGGGGCTTTGAGCAACCTGGTCTGGTGGGAGGTGACCCTGCCTATAGCAGGGGGTTGGAACTAGGTGATCTTAAAGGTCCCTTCTAGCCCAAACCATTCCATGATTCTGTGATTCTATGATACTGGAGAGACTCCAGTGAGAGAGGACCACGTGGCATCTCCAGGGATCATGGAACAGAAGCTTGGAGACCTGGCACTGATCATTGTGGAGAAGAGGAGGCTCAGGGGGATCTATAAATATCTGAAGGGACAGTGCAAAGAGAAGGGAGCCAGACTCCTTCCAATGGGGCCCAGTGCCAAAAGGGGAGGAAATGGGCACAGACTGAAACACAGGTGATTACCTCTGAAAGTCAGAAAGCATGAAAATTGCACGGGATCTTTTTCTTAATAGTGGGGAATGAGAGAGGAAACATATTTTCTGCCACATGCTTGTCTTCTCTCTGTTCCATTCCTTGTCATTGCTTCACTCCCTTCACCTGTTCTGTTTTCCTTTAATCTCCCAATGCTTTCCACTTAGTTTCCTTCTTCCTATGTGATCTCACGTCAGAAATAGAAAGGCAATGCAGAGTGATGTGCTACCTGCAGTCATAATTCTTTGTCCTGCTGCATGCTGCCCTTCTTCCAAGACAGACTTGACTTACCTGTTCCAGATTGGTCCCTATTCCACTGTCCTCTGAAGGTCCACTCATGGATGTCCTACTTTCATGATCATAAGTTATTCTAATAAAAATCCAAGTTTTATGAATGAATAAATAAAGTTCAAAGAAATCAATAATTTATGGGCTGGTTTGGTCCAGTTCCGTGGCCAATGGGCTGGGAGGATCCATGGACCCATGCACTGGGAAAAAGGGAAGGGGAAAAAAGAAAAGACTAGAGAGATGGACCTAAAAGCAGAACAGCATTGATGATCTGAGGAGGAAAGTTAATTTACTAAATATAATATTGGAAAAAAATATAACACAATATAATACAAAATAATTAAAATTGAGGCTAATAAATGAAATGAAATCAGAGAGTATCCAAAACTGAAGGCCTTACTGTAATGCTGAAGGCGAGATGGTTAGGGAACACACACACTGCAGAGATGAGCAGAAAGGGAAAAGGGACGTCTCCTGATTTGCAAACAGTTTTATCTTTCCCTCTGAATGGAAAATGGGAACAGAATAGTGAAAAGTCCTCTGGGAGATATAGTTGTTCTCTTCTGAGAACCAGGTACTTGGAAAATCAACAGTCCATGAAACTGAAGCATTACTCCAGTGCACTACATGATGTTATGATGTGGAAGACTGATAGAAAAAAATATCATAAAACCATGACAAAAGGCTTTTATCTTCTATCTCAGATGACGACTAGCCCCTGTGGCTTGAGAATGCTCCCAGATCCTGGGTTTTAGTGTCTGCCGTAGCCAAGGTTCAGCTCCATGTTTGGATGAGATCTAGGTGCATACTGTCTTTTCCCTTTAGTATCACAAAGTATACAATGTAAGCAAGTCTTCAGGCTTGAAGTGAACCATGTTGCCCTCCAAAAGCCTCTCAGTATATACAAATGGAGGATAAAAACCGGGATGGTAAGCTGCCCCACATACCCATTTGTCAGAATAGTTCTCGCTCTGATGGAGTAATGACCAAAATAATACTAATATGTCTCTCAGTTCACAGCTGTGTGCTTCTGTGTCCAGTCTGCACTGGCCTGACCTCAGAGGCACTGAGAAGCCACTTACTAGATGTCAACTGCAATAGGAAATGGTCAGCTCTGTTCCCAATCAACCCTAAGCATCTGGAGTCAGGTCCATCCATATGAGAACCCAGAGTAGGATGACAACATTTTGGCATCTTTATTAATTAACTTATGGAAGTCTGCAGATAGCAGAGACACAGAGAAAACAGATCATTTCAATATTGAGTTCACCTGCTCTGACATCAATACCTTTCTTTATTTTCAAAGTCCTTTACCTTGCTCTCAGAAAACCTCTTAATAGCTGCATTCACTGCACAATATGCATGAATTCCTGGGTAGCATCTGTTCTGTGTGCTGAATAAAGCAGCTGTCTTTGGAAACATAGGATGTTACAGGGCAATTAAGACTGTATTATAGATATAGAAAAGGTGAAGGCAACACGAAAACCTTCATTTGGCATTTGATAATTTCCAGGTTTGTGATTTGGCGGCTTACGCTAAGATGTTAGTATAATTTCCTCTATTGTTTCAGTAGGAAGTAACACGAGGTTGCATATTATAAAGTGAAGTTGGATATTAGGAAAAATTTCTTCTCTGAAACTGTGATGAAGCACTGGCACAGGCTGCCCAGGGAAGTGATGGAGTCACCGTCCCTGGAAGTATTCAAGAAATACGTGGATGTGGCACTAAGGGATGTCAGTGGACATGGTAGGGGTGGGCTGGTGGTAGTTGGACTGTGGATAATCTTAGTGGTCTTTTCCAACTTTAATGCTTCAATTATTATGTGATTCTATGAAGCTTAGCAATATATAAGCACATGCCATCATCTGAACTTGAATTTTCCAAATGAACTACTACCAGCAAACAGGCTAAGTGAAGACAAAAGAGGAAGATGTTGATTCCAGGGGAGATAAAACCCTGTAACAGATCAGGGGATCAGAAGTAAGGAACTCCTCCTTCTTCCTGAGTTGTCCAACAGACAAAGACTCTAAAACAACATGAACTTCTCCTGGAAAGGGAAAAGTCTGCTACTGTGGCTCTGTGATAAAGAAAGAGGGCTGCTGAGCTTCCTGTGAAGCTGTCACCCTGCACCATGATGAGCTGCTGAGCTGCCCACACCCAGAAAGCATAATGATGTTCCTTTGGTGGCATTATGGAGTCAGGCTGAAACTGGAACATTTATGTCAGGTTACTGTCTGTCATAAGCTGAAAAAAATTTAATGGGGTATCTCCTTAGTTTAGGGGCTTCTTGCTGATTTTGAAAGGCCTAGCTGATGCCCACTATGGGAGTTTCTTCAGAAAATATCAAGAATATTTTCTGTTAGAAAATATTAGGTAATTTATTTTTATGGGTAGTAACCATCTTTTCCAGTAAGAAATATATTGTAAGTAAATGGAATTATCTTGGTGTAAAGTTGGAGAAACATGGTGACAAGGTGTATCTGTGCTGTTATGCCTCAGTGATGTATTAGACTTCTCTCTTTCATAAGAAATGTACACTGCAATTGAAACTAAATCAAATGAGTGAATATTTCCAAGTAGGTGGTTTAAAGCTATGTTTCCTCCAGAAGCTGTAATTCAGACCCTCTTCTGCATATGTAAAACTTCCTGTCATTGCACCCGATCTTAACTACTGTGCCTTTGACTTTCACTTTTTAGCGAATCGTTTTTTACAAGTATTTACTTTTGAGCTTATTACAACAGGCTTATCTGCACTTCTGGTTGCACATGCCTTAGTTGAAAACAGGAAGATTACTGCACTGAGCTTAGAAATGTCCTTAGAACATTTCCACAGCTCCCCAGCATGCCCTTTATAGCACTGTGATTTAGCCAGTCATCTTGCCTCAAGCAAAGACAGAAGGAGAAAACTTGCATTGTGTCCTGAAGGACAATGTTTCTCATTGGTAGTACTGAGCTAAAATAGAATTTTGCATCTCCTTCTTTTTTTTTTCTTTTTTTTTTTTCTTTCTTTTTTTTTCTGTTTCACAAAAATTAGATGATATCTTTTCACTTTGGTGATGGTATTAGATGTAAGCCCTATCTATCTGCTAGCGGTTAAATACTGCTGTGTTAAACTGCTTGGATTTCCATACTTGCAGTTGCTATATATAAAATACAAGCCTCTTTGTCTGGGTGATTCTATGAAGTTCAACGAAGATAACTGATGTAAAGTTCTGATACCATCCTTCACAGACTTATGAACAAATGACTAACTTAAATTTATAGTAACAAAAGCATCTGATTGGAAAAACACCAAATTTTATATGATATTCAAAATGGGTAAACAAGATCAGTATGAAGAACAAAGCAAAACAAAGCAAAACAAACCTCTCACTGTTTTTAGGCTAAATAGGTGTCTGTGTAGTATATGACACTTACAGGTGCCACAGAGACCAGACCATGCTGGCAGTAATGGATCTACAGCATACCAGCACAACTAGTATTCTTACAGACCTGGGCTTGCATGACTATTACTGTTGTGATGCTTGGTTTGAACTTTCCTGCACAATCAGTGCAAATGAGCAGTAGCTGAATTGCTGGATGTAGATGTCTCTATTGGTTCCACTGGTTTCAGACAGTAGTTCATGGAAGTCAAAGTATATTAATGGAGGATGATCCTTGCCCTGATGCACTGACAGTATTTGTTAGTAGGTAAAGGATACTACAGAATAAATGAATAGGAACAAAACACATTAAGCTAGATGCTTGAATGTCAGGTTTAAAAAATCTTTATGGGATAAGTAGGCTTTTTAAGGAGATTATTTTTTCTTGTTGTGACATATGTTGCAAAAATACAAATGCTTAAGACAATACTTGTAATATTCAATCCATTTTATTGTGTGGGGGTGTGATGAAAAGCCTGCTGGGTCCCTGAACGTGCCTTACTGCGCCTCAGCCAGCCCCACTCTTCTCACCAGGTGTGAGGAAGCCAGGAACAGGCATCTCTATCCCTGCCTA
Organism: Perdix hodgsoniae; assembly: GCA_035772895.1. NCBI lineage: Eukaryota > Metazoa > Chordata > Aves > Galliformes > Phasianidae > Perdix > Perdix hodgsoniae. The sequence continues at coordinate 8,258,581 of JAPSGF010000027.1, read as the reverse complement.
CATGTCCAGGAGCTCCATTTAAATCAGCCCTGTATCCAGTCCCTACCCGCTATATTACAGGAGTGCTGGTTTCTAACTCAGCTGTAGCCATGCACCTTGTCTGCCCATGGACCCTACTAATCTGGATCCTGACTCATCCCAGCTTGACCTTTCTTGTCACTATCGGAGGTGACCAGTCTGTGTCATCACAAGTCATCACCACCCAGACATCAGACCTGATCTCAGCCTATTGATCGACTTCCCAGTTTGGCAGCATACCTGCCTCATCACTACAACTTGCCTGATGATCTGGTCTTTTGACTGAAGCTGGCTACTGTGTGGACCTGTCCTGCTCACCTCACTTGGGTACTGCTCTGTAGGCTGTATTTAGTTCCTTAGCTCCCTGATCTGTAGGAAGTAGCCAGGCCTCACTACTCTGACAGCACATTAGTCAAATTGTGGTCTTCAAGAAGTGGTGAGTAGCAGTAAAATTTCATTTTACAGGACTTTTTTTTTTTTTTTTTTCTCATGGCAGTTAAAAGTATTTGAAGTTAGGGAATTGAAAGTGCATGTTCAATCACAATTACAGCATCACTACTGTGAAGTTATAATCACAGTAAAGAACAATTGTTTCATAAATCCTATTATAGAGCAACTCATTTGAGCCAATTAATTGAAGAAAACGGTTGAGTTGTAAAATCAGAGCTTCTATTATGAAGAGCAAACCAATCAAATATTCCAGGCTTCTCAGTTTACTTCCAGCTTGCATAGTGGTTTGGACACAATATGAACCCAATAAATCATATGAAACATCCACATCAGGAAGCTGCTTGGTCATTACCAAAGTAGGTCAAACAAAACCAGCAACCTCATCCAGTCTCTCCAGCCATCCATTCCCCAAAGATCTCCTCAGGCTAGATGTTACTGGTCCTCTCATGGAGCAAAATCTGAGTCTGAGCACCAGGATGTTCTCACCATCCAAATGGCATTGCCAGCTCAGCAGCGGAGCCCATCCTAGAACTGTCACCGCTGATATTTCATGAGAGATCTAATTGCTTTTAGTTATTTCATGCTGTGGGGATTACAGAAAGAAAACAGCAGCCCACTGCTCTATGTTTGCCTGTCTCTCCCCCAAAGGCACCTAGATTAAATTTTTTAGAAGCTGAAGGTACAACTTTAATAATGTCTTGCAGCTAAAGGTACTGCACAGTTAGCTGCAGAGCTGTGGCTGTTTATCAGCCCTGCTTCCTCTCCCTGCTCTAGCTTTTGGCAAGATCACTATCTTCTTACAGTGATGAAAGAGAATATTAAGCACATACATCAAAATGAAAGACAGGATAAGTCGTTTTTTATCTTACTGTTTATTAGACTCTTCATCCCTGATTTATTAAGAGTGGTGCTTTTAATTGATAGTAGTGCAAATTAAAGCTCCATTGTAATAGATTAAATCAATATCCACTTGTATCCAAGACTAAAACCTAAAAACAATTATTTACTTCTTGTAATGAACACCAAACTACATGTTTTCATACGGGAATCCAGTCCCTTAGGTCATACTTGTAAACTTAGAGAGGCAGCTCAGAAATGTGGGGTGGTAATCCACATATGTTGGGACAACAGGAAGTGAAGGATTAGGCAGAAAGATGAGTGAATGCTATGAGGAAGAAAAATTGAGTTGTAATTGTCAGGCAGATATGCAGAGGAATAGGTGAGCGTGATCTGAAAACCAGCAGTCTAGTTTTTTACACCATCACAGGAGCAATCCTTTCTCTCTGATAACACTTTTCCTGTTCTCCACTCAAATTTCAAGTCTAGAGCCTCTCAGTAAGAATAATGCAGTGAGAATGGAACTTGCAGGGGAAAAGTCCTCTGAAAAACATCCAGGGTCCAAGGAATTCGGGCATTCAGAGATTTGTTTTAGTGTCCAAACTTCAAACACAGCTGAGAGTGGGCCTGTGTCTCACGTGCAATGTTCTCACTTAACTGGAAAGGTAAATACCTGTACCCATGCTCATCTTTAGGTGGCGGTAGGGTGACTTTCTTAGTTTCCAGCATTGTTCCACTGTGCTTAGAGGAAGTGTCACTTGGACTTCTCCAGAGTCCAGCCTTGTATGGCAACTGGATAACTTATTATTTTAGATGAGACTAAGGAGCTTCTCATGGGACTGCTAAGTAAAGCTTTGGATAAATTGCAGGTAGTACCTGCTCCCTGGCTGATCAAGGAATATACTTGCCTTCCATTCAAAGAAAGTCGGTTGATGTCATTGAAAGCCAGGTCTCACCATGGTCAGGAACACAAGTGATGATCCTTTAGGTCCCTTCCAACCCAAGCCACTCTATGATTCTATGATTCTGTGATTCTATGATTTCCCTTATTTTCACTGTATTTACACTCAGTCTTTCCCAGTTCCTTCTGTGAAGAGACCAGCAACGCATGAAGTTTGGATTTGTATGTGTAATGTTTTCTGCCTGCTGGTCCAGGTACATGGCTTTCTTTCTACTGATCTCTATTTTGTATTGTCTTTCCTTTGCTTTGTTGAGGGTCATCAATGGCTGCAGCCCCTAAAAGTTGTCCCTACCCCTGTCATTGATTACCCATGAGATCATCACACATGTCCTCAAGGGCATCTCCTCACATCTCCCACCCCAGTGTCTGTCATTCTTTGCCAAATAAATCTGAGCTGGGGTGGCTGGTTCTCTACTGATAAGATGTGGTTTTGGTGTCAGATGAAGTGCTCATCCTGATGCTGGAACTGGTTGGACCCAATAAGACCATCTCTGCCTCCTTCCACACAGGGCACTTGCAGCATTGCTCCTCAAACCTGCCTGCTATGTCCACTACTGGAGTTTACTTCAGAGCACCATATTCCTGAGGTTACATTTTTTGTTTCTCCTTTTGTCTTAGCCCTGTTAATGTCTGGTATGTTCTTTATCAGTTGTTGCCCTTTAATGGCTTTCTGCCCTCCCAAGTGTTCATCCGGACTAAAACCAAATGAGAGAGCAGGAAATTTCCATGAAATCCCAGAAACTGTTTTTTCCCTAGGTCTCAATATTTCAAGCCATTTCTTAGTTGTTCAGTTTTTGCTACACAGTGGCATCTGAGTTATTAGCTATTTTTCCATGCCCAATAGGTAAAGTATCATTGTAGCTTTGTGGTAACAGTTTATTAGGGCTGGTCACTGAACTGCTAGGAATGACTCAGTGGAGAATGCTGCAATAATTAAATGACTTTAAGAGAAAGTACTTACAACAGCCTTATTCTCTTTTATATCTTCAGCAGTTAAGGCACATACTCTGTTTTTTACCAGTGATTTCTTATACGCGCTGACAATAAGACAGAACTTATGTGTCCCTGTCTGCCTTGTCTTTGTTTCTATATTTTATTTTACAACTGTGTTTGAAGTGGAATAATATGCATTGGCGTGGATTGTGTTTTATGCTACTTGTGATTACTCACCAAAACCATTTTGAAGCCTACTTTTTTTTTTTTTTTTTTCTTCCCCTAATTATTGGGTTTGATCTCAGCTTGGGGAGTAGGGCATTCTTTCCTGTGCTGTCCTGAAAATAATTGCATTTGCAGTGATTGTTTTCTAATAACAGTTCTGTAAAATAAGTGCTTTGGGGCTAAATCCAGCTTTACTTATGAGAACAAAAGAATTTTACTTGAATAATAAATCCGTAAGGACTTTGTGTGTTGGGTCATTATCTGCAAAATATTTATACAGCTAATGGCAGTTATTACGTAACTCCAGTATGATAAGGAACAACCATCATGTCAGAACAATACCTATTATAACATTATCATCTCACTTGGGCAGCATAGTGCCTTGGTTTGGATGAAAGGTTTTCACAGATATTCATTAAGGCTGATGGCTCAGACAGGGGAAAGATATCCAGAATAAATGTCATGTGTAAGATTCATCTTTATTATTTTTCAAATTAACATCCCTATTGTATTGATGGTCAGAATGTGACACTTTCAACAACAGTGAAGAGCTACTGACTTTCCCAAGAATACTCTATTTTGTTTCATTCGACCTCAAGATTCATGGCTATAAAATGCTAATAAATAAGAATGGGAGTAACTTCACCAGATCCTCAGTAATTATGTGGGATTTGTCGAATATCCAGTAATTATGTGGCATTCGAGATATTCCACACATTGTCCTTTTGTCTTGCAGTTCTGCCATTCCTGATGCTCGCTTTTCCTGATGAGCATTTACAGCACAGTTCGTAGCAGTTTGGCCAAAAGCTTCCAACAGATAGTAATTGTAGAATCACAGAATCATTAAAGTTGGAAAGGCCACTCTAAGATCATTGAGTCCAATCATTAACTCAAGCCTGTGACAGTTCTAGGCCATGCCCCTCAGTGCTACATCCACAAGGTTCTTGTGCAGCTCCAGGGACAGCGACTCCAGCACCTCTCCAAGCAGCCTGTTCCAGTGCACAAACTCTTTCTGAGAACAACTGTCTTCTAATATCCAGCCTGAACCTCCCATGCTGCAACTCGAGGCCATTATCTCTTGTCCTATCAGTTATCTGGGAGAAGTCAACATCTACCATGCTACAGTGGTGAGCATGAGCAGGCAAATCCTGCACACGACAACTATCATCCTTCAGCTCCTTTTTATTCTTACCTTGCAATTAACATTCAAAGCAATCTTTTCCACAATGTAGTCTTCCTTCTGGGTTTACACTTTGTGGAACATTGACTTTTTAGATTTTTCTCCTCCTAGCTGCAAAGATCTAACACACAGGCTCTATGCCATATTCTGTGGGTTTACTTCTTCTTTTTCCTATTTCAGTGTAATATTACAGGTTAAGAATTTTAAAAATTTATGTCTAGAAGTAGTGTTCGCTCCTGTGAGGAGGCAGAAATTGAGTATTATATTTAGTGTTACATCTGGAGAATTATGACTCTGTAGAATGATTGTGATGTGCTGTAAAATAAATGAAATAGGTAAAGATCAAATATCCTGGTTTTGAGTGCAGGAAATAAAAACCATGCAAACAGAACTGCTATCGCTCAGTTCTTCAGATGGTGTCAATTTGTGCAGCACCATGAGGTGACAGAATATCATCACTCTTTTAAGCAGCAATTGCTAAACTAACATTTACACACATACGTGTACATTAAGTAAGTTACAACCTCATATTTACATTGCAGATCCCAGGTGATTGTAATAGCAGGTCAGTGACTCTTAGACAATTTAGTGACAAAATGCATTCCACATGCAATGTAATGCAGCGTCATTACTCTGACATCCACTAACATATCTGTCTCCATGTCCAAAATTCACAGATACTGTATTGCATGGATTAATGTGCACTATTTAATAAAGTGCAGTGGCTATCTGAAACCCCCAAATCAGTAAGATTTAATGGGAACAGTAGTCTACGTCTTTTCTTCTCCCCTTCTCTCTCCCTTGGCTACTCCTTTTACTCTTTTCTCCTGCATCCCACGAGTGATTTTCTCTATCTTACAACTTCAAAAATCCTGCCTGCCCTCATCTAGCAGGGAGCTGCAGCCTGTAAGGAGAGAGCTTCTGCCTTCGAACTGTCTATAAGGTAACTCTCATTAATGTTCATGGGTGCTCTGCAAAAGGAAGACAAACCATTAAACGCTTAAGAATGCCTTATTTATGTAAGTCTTCCACTGACATAATTTAACACAAAACAGATCAGCCAAATACAGAAAATAGGATGGCTGGATTCAATGTTGCCTTTTTTGCTGGCATCACTAATTACTGCTGTGGTCAGAGCCCTGCTGATACTCACCTGGTTGATATTCTCCAGCCTGCTGAGTCTGGGACCTGAATAGTGTGAACTGTGATTGTCAATTCCCTTAACTGAGGCCAAGTTCTTCTAGTTCTTCTTAGGCTCCTCCAATGCTTCTCCTTTAGTTAACAGCTTTGCACAAAGCTCAGATCATAAACTCTGCTTGTTTATCTCCTAACTCCAGTCGTAATTCCTGGAGTCTCCCCAGGATTAAAGCATTCTTTTTTTTTTACTGCTTCCTCCTCTGTTTTATAGCTCATCCTATCAACAGAGCTTTAAATCACGCAATATAGAGAATTTGTAGTGATTTCTAACATGTTTATTTTTTGATTTAGATGAAGAAAAAGACATAAAGGTCCATCAAAATAACTACCTTCTCTGTGCCTCAATTTCCTTGGAGTTTTGGAGCACTCCTTGAGTTAATGTGGGAGACATTTGTAGTAGCTGTCCTTCTCTCTGCTTCTGCTCTCTTCTCAAAGAAAAGTGCACACTGAGAGACATCTCTTCTTCTTTGAGGAGCTTATGTGTTTTCTGTTTAGTCCTCCTAACCTTAGAACAAAACAAACAAACAAGCCAGTACATGGGCATTTGTGTAGCACAGCATATGAGATACAAACTCCTTCTTTCTTGAAGAGGGCTACAGTTTGAATAGAATAAATATAACAACACTCTGCTGTCAGCTGTGGCTAAAGCATTTCTCCCTACATAGATTTCATCCTGGAAAACAATAGAGAAGGTTTCATCTGTGCATTCAGAATGCTCTCAGGATACAAAGCAGAGTTTGAAATTTGAAGAAATATCAAGAAATCCATTAACAAATCAGATGACTTCCACTTAAACCTATTGAAGAAACAAACACGCACTTTTACATAGTTCCTTGAAATGCTATAATACATTGCTCATGAAATTTTGCCACTTTTTTTTTTTGGTTGAATATTGTAATTTTTATGCAAATATTTCTGATAGGTTTTGACCATCACTGTACCTGGTCAATTACTATTCACTGAATAATTTATTTAAAAATTAATGGCAAAAAAAATCTAATAAATTATGTGTTTAATTTTTTTTTCAGTGTAGTCAACTGGCCATAAAAGCCCTTACAGACTTTCATTTATAATACATATGGTTCTTTAGATAATAAATTAACAAGCACTGTGAATTGCAGAGCTACAGTTTTATCTAAGGCTTATAGGGATATCATAAACCTCAAAAATGAGGCTCAGGCAGTTTGGAGAGATGTGAGTATTCAAAAGTGGAGTGATAGCCCCATAACTCAAAGTGCTTTTGCATTTTAATTAATACTGGGATTCGATGAAACAGTAAATCTTCTCATTCTTTCATTACCTCCCCTTATTCCTCCTCTTTCTACTTCAGTCCCTCTCTGCACAACCACTTTTCTTCTCTTCCCCCAGTTGTGACGTTGCCCCCTGCTAGCTTCAACACAACACTCTCATCAATAGCAATGTGAAGACTGATTTAAACTCTGCCTAAGACAAATACTCAAACGCTTATTTATAAAGCAGGGGAGTTCTCAGAGAGGTTGTGGAATCTCTTCCTACAGAGATATTCAAGACCTGTCTGGAAGCCTATGTGACCTGTTGTAGGGAACTTGCTTTAGCAGGGGGGTTGGACTTGATGATCTCTAGAGGTTCCTTCTAATCCCTGCAATCCTGTAATTCTGGATTCTGTGAGGAGCCCCTTGCTCATGAGACTGACACTTGAGCATGGGCAGTGCTCAAGGGACCAGCTGGGAGATGTTGCTGAGCATTGTTCTACTGAGCGTCCCTGTTGTCTTTACTGTTTCCACATCCCTTTCACAAGCTAGGCCCACCTTGGATGCCTAAAGTCATTTATTCATGTGCTAAATTATTACAATATAGGGAGATAAACGATTCTCTCCTCCTACTCACATTGGCAATTAGTTTTAAGTAATCTGGCTGATTTTCAATTTGGGTAATAAACATATGATTTTAAAAATGGAAGGTAGCCAGTGTTTTGCTGTAGTTTAAAAAAGATTATTTTCTCCCCTCTCTAAATAATTGTAGGTTTCTGAATATCTATCATTTTACCTCAAACTGGCCTGGAAACACTGCCAACCTCAAGTTTTGAGTGTTTAGGTTGTCAGCGGGCTCATGGGGTTGTAAATAAAGTTTGGAAAGGAAATCATACGCCTTGATCCTCAAAAAGAGAACTCAGTTCCATCACATAAAGTATGTCTGTCGTGAGCACATCAGGAAAAGTACTTTGCCATTACTCCCTTTTGAAAAACTACACTGAGTCCCTGTCCATTATTCATGTGTGCTTTTTAAGCAATTGGATTTAATCCTGTTTTATTGATGGAAAGTCTGAAGTACAAAAATGAGAAGGAATATGCCCAGATTTTAGAAGTCGCATCTAGTGCTCCCTAACTTTCCTCCTCTTGCTCCTTTTCCCCAGTCTTTATACCATATTGGTTTTTTCAACCTCTTTTCTGGCAGGCTGAGGTCAAACATTGGGAAATCAAGTGCAGGACTTCTGATCACATGTATGGTGTGCCAGGCACAGAAGACAATGCTTCCTAAACTGAAATTATCTGATTTTCATTCCAAAGAGGGGACCATCTAGAAGTCAGAGCTACCAGAAGATTTTAATTCTGTTTAGAAAACGCATCCTGTGAGCACTGAGTTTGACTACTGCTGCAGGTACAATGATGTGATGGCTTCTTATGTTTTCTTTTGCCAAGCTCATTTTATAACAGATGAAGTAGTCCATGTGGGACACATTTTAGAGTGTGTCCTATTGGTAAAAATAGCATCTCAGAATTCTGTGCTTTTTAGCTTTATTGTTAGGAGGATTCCTCATTTAATCAAGAGGTTTCAGCTGTACTCAAGATCCTGTTGGAGAGTGGCAGATTGTTAATCTGATTCCAGATTATTAAAATTACTGTCTCAAATGGAGTTTTTTTCTCCTCTTTCAGTTTTCAGTATTCCACATTTACTTGCAGTGTTGAGTACTTGGAAAGTGACAGACACTGCTCTCCTGTCTTTTCTTAAGGAGAGATACATATCTATTTTAAAAATACAAGGTCTGATTAAGTACTGGCTAGTGTAAATGAATGTGATTAAAGCAAAACTATTTTGGATAACAAATTGGTCTGGGTTTGAAAGATGGTGATGTTGTGATCTAAGTTGGATCTGCCTTTAGTGGAGGGCCTGAACAAGGTGACCTCCAAACTGAGTTACTCTTTTAGTTCATTAATTCTTCACTGTAGTAAAAAAAAAAAATAATAATATTAATAAAAGAAACTGCCTCCTTTCACTGTTAGCACTCCTCTTGAATGTGTTTCCTGGTGTTGTATGATCTCAGCTTTCTTCACTTCTCAGCCCACCAGTATCGCACCACTCTATGTTGGATATGTATCAAAACTAGATGTTCCACCAATTAAAGAATAAGTTTCCTTGTGTTTGTGAAATTCAAGAATAAATGAACAATGCTTTATTCTCTGAAGTATGGGATCCAATAAACTGAACAGTAGCAATACTGACTGAAAGGACAAGAACATATAAGTTCTGTCTTAAGACTCTGACAGAACTTTATTTGTTCCTGTATTCTGCCTTTTCTCTGTCATGGAAGGAAAAGCTTCAGAGATGAAAGCTATAGCAAACTGATTTACAAGCTCTAAATGACAGCAGTGGGTCTTATTATCACAACACACTCCAAAATCACTATTCCCACCTTCAGCAATTTGTGGTGGTTAAAATTTTTAAAAATAGTTGGAAGGAAGGACATTATGCTTTTTGATATCAAAGTTCATCAGCATCAGGCACTGTGAGCGAATGTCCCAGCTGCAAATGTGTGAACTTTAATTCTTATGCAGCTATTTCATCTTTTAGCAGAGTATTGTTCCCTTCATCCACCTTTGCTCAGCTTTTTTTTTAAAGCCCCTTTCCTGTCATATGAAATACAATTTCAGAAACTGAATGACAGCAGACATTGAATCCTAAGGCTCTTCCACTCAGAAAGACAAAAATAACGTAGAACATTCACCCCCAAAGCACCTAAACTGCCATAAAAAGATTTTGACTACAGCAGCTATCTCTTATCTATTGTACTTTTAGAATAGTATGTTATTTTCTTAAAATGGTAGAAAAGCTATCAGACATTTTAACCTTTTTGTCAAGCAATGTCTGTTGCCATTCTTGAATGCTTTGAGGGAAATCATACTGTCCAGTTATAGATGGGGCACTTGAGAGAGGTCCAGTATTGCACTCCTGGCTGTTCTGTAGACTTCCATTGCGGCTCTTGGCAAGGCAATCCTGCCTGGCTTGTCTAAACACTGAGAGCTGCAGAGCAGGGGTTGAATGGTAATGGATCTCTTGACAAAAACAAGAGGGCTCCTGTTTTGATGGGAGCCATGAGACCCTGACATATTACTGTTAAATCATGTTAATAACATCGTTGGAAAAAGGGCAAATCCCTACCCTGCCAAAACACTGAACAAAGCAGAATGCAAAGGCCCCCAGAATGTTTAAGCCTTGGCAGCATTTTAGTTGAGAAAGAGTTTGGGAAAAGGGTTACGGCTCCTCAAGCTCATGCTCTTTCTTGGAAGGTCAGTCATAGCTTATGGATAGGAAACATTGCATCCTTGAAGAAAAAGTCAGTGTCTTTGGACCCTATATAAGGAAGGAGCTATTGGCCATGAATCTGTGGACAGTGAAGAAATGAATCTAAGAGATTCTTACTCATAGAATTTGTATTTGTACTCATAGAACGTAGAATTTCATTGTCACAGAATATAACCACAGAATATAACAGTGTTAAACCATGATTTCTCCAGTCAATCTAATCGGAGCAGACAGCAGCAAGCTATGTGACTGTGATGCCCTCTGAGCAAGGATCCAAGTGGGGAGTGAAGAGGAGGAGCAAAAGTGTGACATTTTCATAAACATTAGATTGGAAGAAATGGTAAATATTAATCTGGATCCATACAAAGGAAGTAAATTAGTCATTTAAGAGATTTGTGGTTCAGTTAAGAACTCTGCAGATTACTCCATTAATGTTAAATTGGGGTGAAAATAGATCTCATACATAGTAATGAAGCTGAAGTTTAGCCTGGAGAGTTAAATGGGCAAACCCGTCATTTCGCTTTAGTGCGGGTGGAAATCAGGAGGGACAAAGGACAAGCAGACAAAATGATAGTCTTGGCAGACAAAAGCTGTAGCAAGCTGTTCACTAGAAATCCAATTTCTGCTGAGCAAACTCATCACCCAGTCACTCTGGAAAAACTCACAAATTCCCTACCTTTCATCTTATGGATGGGATGGAATACATGATGGCTAGCTGCCAGTGTTTGATTCATTTCATGTAGGAGTGCAGTAGTGATTCAGGCAAGGAGAGGCAAGGATTTTGTGTGGACCCAGAAGAGACTTTATATTTTCCTGAGGATTTCTTGCTGGACTTTAGCTTATTTCTTCTTACTGGATTTGTATCCTGAAAACCTTTATTTGAAGAAAGTTTGCTCACCAGGGAAAACTGTCTGGACCATCACAGACTTCAGAAACATTCACTAAAGGGGAAAAAGGTCTTTGCTGACCAATGTAAAATCATGAAAGCATTTCTAAAGCCCTATAACAACGTGTCTTTTTAGCGTAGCAATGAATACAACGTATGGTGCCAAATCTGGCTAATGTCTCTTAGAGCTCCCTTGAGAAAATAAGGGTTTTTCAGGGGAAAAGAATGCAAATACTGCTTGCTGCTGGCACATGAGGATGAGGGGATGGAGAGATCCTTAGGCTCTCTGAGGATGCTAGGAGGAACCTGAGATTATGTTGTTGGTGCTTGAAAGCACTTCATTTTACTCCATGTTTTTAATCCAGTGGTGGGGGAATTGCACTCCCTGACTTCTGGTTCCACTTTTTTCAAACCTTTTGTGAACTGGAGATGCTGAAGCTCAGATGGTTTCACATGAAGAGAAAGAAACCACTCATTTTTACACATTTTCTACACAAGGCCATTAACTGAATTTCTATGAAGCTGGATAGTATCAGACAGTATCTCTGCACATTTCCTAATTCCCACAAATCATCAATAGAGTAAAATCCAGTGAGCACTATGTTTCAAAGTCACTATTTTCCAATGCTTCACTGACTTTGTAAGCAACCATTTGCAGTGGGCTGACTGCATTATTTTTATTTTTATTTTTTTCTGGAACATTCAGAAAAAAGGAATTCCTTTGGAAATAGCCACCATTTCTTCGAATCATGTGCTTTGATTTGTCTTGTGCCAGCTCCTTCCTAACTCACCTCTATTTAGTGTAGGTAGATACCTCTGCACAGAGATTATAAATCTATATGAAATCATAAAGCAGTATATCAAAATAAATCTACTATTCAAGTAGCAAAGCAGCCAGACTTGGGTTTCAAGTTCCATAAGAAGTGCTTATGGTAAGCACTTAATTTGCCTATTCTTTTCTTATCATTCTTATCCAGGTATCTGAAGTAGTTGTATAAATTAATTACATGTTATTTTCCTTCCAAACTTCATGCCTCCATTTCACATTCATACTGATGTGCTGTATTTTCCTGACTTTGTATTTAGAAATGGCAAAATATGAATATTAAATTGATGTGATGTTTACCGTCCCTAAATAAAAATTAGTATTATGCTCTTTGTGCTGCCATCTGTGGTGAATTATTCAGTCTGCACCAACAACTGTGTTAAGGAATGATAAGTCAACAGTGCTGTATTGATGTAAAAATAAGCATAATAATCTTCTTAAAAAACTTTTCAGATAAAAAGAACAGATAGCAACTCACTTTACTTGTGATGATGGTTTAAATTCCTGCCTGAAATGGTATCTGGGTACAATGATCTTTTGTGTTTTTCAGCCCAAGAGGGAAAAAGAGAGAAGCAGAGGTCAGCATACAGAAAAGCAGTACCCATGAGCCTCTAAATTCAGGTACTTGCATGCACGTTTTGGATTTGTTTTAAATACCCCTATGCAAACCGGTGGAGGGAATGTGTGTATGGTGTGTATGTAGCATCCTCAACACTGCCATTCAGTGAAGAAGTTTCTTTGCAACCTGTTGCAACTATAATGTTGCAACTTTCAAGTTAGAAGTTGTTTCTTGCAGGTGTCCATGGTGGTCCAGCAGTTCACTGACCTTTCATTAACTAACCCGAGATTTTAAGTCTTACATTAAATGTAACAGGTAAAAAAATCACAGTGATTTTTTAAAGATAAATTCTTCTGATTATATGATCTTTATGCTGATACTTTTACCAGAGCTATAGGCTGTAACAGCACTTGGAGCCAATACAAACTTATTTTATGTTCAAAGGTAGGTTTCTATCATTCTTTTTAGTCAGATTTCCTAATGAAATCTGTACGTTTTCCTTAGTTACACGTAACTACAGCTTTTCTTTTATATCCATCAACCCATTTCAACCAAATTTCACAAGGACAGATGGATGTCTCAGACATGATAATTACCTGCAAGTCTGATCAAGATCAGGGGAAGCTTAATGGAGAGACGTGTTATTTCTTTGACTGCGGGAAAGAATGGGAGCTCAGCTAGCCCTGCAGCAGCACTGACTCAATGTATTTAAGTGCTTGGGCTATCACAGCACAGTGCAGCCCAAAGCTGGTGGGCAAGAGTTAGCCAAGGGATGTGGAAAACATCTAGGGCAGAAGAGTGGAAGGTGTAGGAGATATCCTGGGATATTCTGAAGGGAAATGCAGCAAGGTATTTGGGAGGGGTGTGCAAGACACAGACAATGGGAGGAAAGATCACAACCAAGTGCTGGGAGAGGGTATGGAAAACAAGAGGGAGTAAACACACACAGTGGAACTACTCTCTCTGAGCTTTGCTTTTTACCAAACAATGTTGTTTGTTTTTTTTCCTGTTCTCGCTCCCCTTCCACTTCCAGAACAGCTTTCCTACAGCTACTTTGGTAGCTGATCACCTAAGATCTCTGACCGATCTTTTGCTTTGACAGAATCCTGTCACTTCTTCTTACCCGATTTTCTAAGGAAAGGACGCTTTTGCTCTCACACTGTGAAAGCATATTTGTGTTTTCCTTCATCTCCTTTGTTACTGTTGAACTTCACGGCTGATTTCAGTCAAAGGTTGTAGGAAGAAAAGAATTTTCAGAGATTTTAAATTTTTACAACTTTCATGAAACTTAGCTGCAGGGGAGAGGAGAGATGGCTTTGAGATGCCCTGACCAAGGAAAGGGACTAGATGACACATCCTCAGACAGTGAAAAATCCCTAAGATCGCAGACCCAGCTGTGTGACTGTCTTTGCTATGGAAAAGTTTCCACCAGAAGCTGAAGTCCAGCCTGAGACACAAAGTGGAATGACAAGAGGCTTCTGTGGATTCAGTGCTCAGATGACAAAGTGTTGTCGAAGAAAAAGCCAAGGCTGGGGAGGTACAGTTTATTACAAAGAAGAACACACAATGCGTTTTTGCAGCACTTTTGTTTCAGAGCACTTTTTGTTTCCCTTGATTTGAAATGAATCATTCAATCCATGTCACTTGTCCACGTTAGATTGCACTAGTTTGATTTTGTTTGATGTGGTGAGGGGGGGAAGAGGCAATGGGATGTGACATGCACTTTATCTTGAGGGTTATTTGTCTCCATGAGGGTTCAGGATGATGAAACCTCAGTAAGGCCCAGTGTAAGGGATATCCATTACTTCCTAAGTGCTTACGCAAATGTACTGAAAGATTACATTTGAAGAAGAAAAGGCTTTTTGGACTCCACTCACATTTTCTGTTTGAGAGCTGAGTTAGAGCACACTGACAGATGGGCGGGGAAGATGCAGATTTGCACATTAGAGGCTTGATGTCTGATTGACTGAAAGATGTGAGAACAGTTTCCCAAAATTTTCCATACTTTGGTTAGGGATGAGAGTTTAATTGCAGATTATTTAATGGCAAGTCCTCCTGTAGGGTATTTTCATTCAGTGCTATTTATTTTATCAAATGAAACAGAAAGTACTGCTTATCTTCAGTGAATACAGATTTATGCATGTGAGAAGAGAAAAGGAAAGAACTGCCTTTTATTTTGGAAAGCGTTAAAACCAGTTAGCCCACAGAAGGTAAAATGGGCTCATACCTATGAAAGCACAAAAAAAACCGAACACCATAGAAACCAGTGCTCTGCACTTAACTGGAAATCTGTAGCAGAACCAAGTGGTGTTGGAGAAAAGGAATCTGCAGGAGTTGAGCAAGGATGTCTACGTTCCAAGAGCTTAAAAAAGCATTAAAAAAGCACTAGTAGTCCTTTTACAATGTGTTACATCATTTACAATAATTTCTCTGAGTTACCATTATTTTCTAGAGAGCTACATCAGAGCTTTCTTCAGACATTGACTCAAAATAATTGACCTTTTAGCAAACTTTACACATGACAGCCTTGAGTCTTAATGCTGCATAAATACTAAAAGTCCTCAAATTTAGGAAGGCTGGACAGTGTTTTAGCAAAAGGATACACTGAGGCATAAATAAAAACAGTTAACCACAGCAGTGGGCCGTTATCCCTACTTTACATCATACCTCCACTTTGTGACTTCAGGCATTAAAATTTCCTGGTAAGTCTCCATAAAATATTTATTTTTCTCCTTGGAAAAGTTTCAGCACTCCATTATTTATTTATTCTTTTGGCACGTCTCCACTTTGTTAAGGTGGTTCTTTTAATCAAGCAATAAAAAATTATACTGTATGAGAGAGCTGACATGATCCAACCAGAGAACTCAAAACAGCAAGCACTCGAAGGACTGCTTGCTACAGGAGGACTTGGATGTGTTTGGAAAAAGCTATTCATCAGCCAAATAATAAAAAACGCGATCAGTTCACAGATAATTCTCCAACAGAAAAAAAAGTCAGATTGGACAAATGAGTTGTTCATGATTGCCATTTTGATGAGCTATAATTATGTGAGTGAAATCCCTTTGTCCTTTGTCTACTGATTGCATGATAGCCACGTAAAAAGAAGAGGCCAGAAGGGAGATTAAGTTCTCGCAGTCAGTAAGAGATGTCATATTGATTCTAAGTTGTTGCTAGGTAAATAATTAAACTATGACTTCACTGTTGGTTTTATTTGTCTGCTGTGTGTGAAGGCTTCTTAGATGTATGAGTGAAAAAATAATTAATACATTTCTACTACTGCCCAGATAATGGAAACTTCTAATCCATAAAGATAAAATTACTGTAGTGGTTTGAAACCACTCATTAATGATCCATCTCAGCTTCAAAAAATGTCTCCAAAGCCTAATGGTCCTGATGGATCAGACTATCCATTTTTTTTTTTTTTTTCTTGAAAGACTTCATTAAGGTTTGTGCAATAAATAGATCTCTGCAAATGGAAGATGTAGCTTAATCATCCAGATTTAATGTGCCGCATTTCACCGGGACTATATTCTCACCTGATCTGTTCATCATCCCCCCACACCCAGATGGAGCTGTTGCCTTTGAAGATCAAAAGCATTAGCTGGCCACTACACTTGAGTCCAGGAAGGGCAGTGCTGGACAAGCTAAGGACAGCATACGGTTATCTATGAGATTCATGTACTACGTATCTTTTCCACAATAAAACTTAGCTGCAGTACATGTACTTACAAACTGAGAGAAAAAGACAAACGGCAGGGAAGGTCTGAGTAACGAACCTTCTGAGCAATTAGCATGGTAATACCTGAGGCATATTTGTACGCACCACATCCATGCTAATTGCCCATTTACCAGGCTAATTTAACATCAGTTATTTCTGGGTTCATTCCATCAGCAGTATATTTCTCTTGTTACTAAGCTACTGTAATTTCAGCTTCAACTGTGTTTTGACTTACACACACTCAGTAACCCTTCAATATCCACAGGGGAAGCACAGTTTTCTCTAAGCTTTTCAGTTTAAATGTTTTATATTTAAGAGCTTGTGAATTTCAGACCCTAATATGTTCCTTTCAGACCTACACCTTTCAAAGGTTTCTGACATAAAAACTCTTGATCGCTGCTTGGTAACTAGTCCTAAGCTGTTTGGGCAGTTCTTTTTCTGTTTTCTGTAGATTTCATCCTGAAGTTCAAGCATTCACAAAGGTCTCTCACTCATTAAAGAGATTAGTTTGTTCTATACATATGAATAATTGTGGCATATAAGAAGTAGAAAGCATAAATTATATTGTACAGCAGGGAATAGCACTTCATTTGCAAGGAGATTAACTAATTGATTTGGAATGTCCTTTCCATTTTTAATGTGTGTGTTCTTCTGTGATATTTATAGACTGGATTTTTTTTCTTTATCTACCAATAGGGCAAAAGGATTACAGAGAGTAGTTTCTTTTTTTTTTTTTTCTTCTGAGAGGTAGAAGGAGTTGGGAAGATAAATGGTTCTCTGAAAATGTATGGAAAGGCCTGAGAGATTTATATTGATTTTGATTTAAAAAAAAAACAACAAAAAACTCACATTTCAGGCTTTGAATGGAAATTTTAGCCATCCAGAAAACCCAGAAACAAGAGACTGTTGGATTTATTTTTAATTCTCTGGAAAATAAATAAATAAATAAATAAATAAATAAATAAATAAATAAATAAATAAATAAAAAGTGCAAATTGGGTGGACTCACTAAGCATCACACCTATTCTGTAGATTTTGAAGCATAAGCAAACATACAGCACTACAGTATGGTGTAAGCTTTCAGTGATGGATTCCTACTTGATCATAGAACTTTTTGTTGTGAACAGTGGGAAATATTTCACATATGTACTTAATATTCATTATATTCTCTTGGTTTATGTAGTTCTTACTTAGATGTCCAAATTGTGGAGGAGGTAACCAGCTCAGGTTAAATAAAAGAAAACAGATTCAAATTGCTTATTTACAAATCAGGCCAAGTGCACACCTCAAACACAGAACTTAGATCACAGTGCTCAGCTGCTGCATGTTCCTGAAGAACCTCATGGTGTTTGAGGTTCTGCTATCAGGAGTCTACACGTCTGTGAACATCAGCTGATGTGGAGGCCCCAAGTTGCCTGCCTCAGCAGGAGGTGAGGTCCCTTGGCCACCTTAAGATAAATTTTCTGCCATGAGGGCAGCAACTTAGGAGAGCTTCTTGTTTCTCTCATGACTGACATTGTAAGATTTACTGCAAGTCACATCTAAGACATACTGGAATTCTAAAGATACTGTGGTTTCCTTAGGTAACTAGATATGAATAATGTTGTAGGGGTTTAGAGGGTGTACTTTCAGACAGGGTCATAAAACACAGGTGAAGCCGAGATTAGAGCCTTATCTCCAGAGGAGACCCCAGGCAACTATGAACGTTTCACCATATAATAACAAATGGAGCAATTTAAGAGAAAACAAAACAAGACAAATAAATAAACAAAAAAACAACAAATGGAAGGCCAATTCAAAGTCATTCTTTACTTGGCTGCAGAGCGCTCTTAGCAGCTGGAAGTCATTGCTTGTCAGCTACAGATTCCAAAGAAGAGATGTGTAACCAGTCCTAGGTACAAGCAAGAGGAGTCTCAGACAGAGTGGTGCAGAAAGTTGTCCCTATAACATTGCCAGACTGTGTTTGTTTGGTTTTTTAAAGTTGTTTGACTCTACCTCCAAGAAAAGGAGGGGGGCTTTGTATTGTCTGTCTGCTTACTTGTGTTTTTCTATGATTTCCAACTATTGGCTCCTCATTCAGCATCTTTTCTTGAAATAATTTATGCTGAGTCTATCAGCTGTTGGAAGAGTGGACAACTTCAGTGGAGATCAGGGCACGTTGCTGGCAGTGATCTGTTCAACATAATGATTTGTGGGCAGTAGACAATGTGATTTTTTTTAGCTTTTCAGAAAACAGCAGACAGTTTCAAAAAGAGTCGAAACCTGGATTATTCCCATGTGTCATTTTCTCAAATGTTTAAAATAAAAAAGTAGAATATGGCAGCAATAAATGCTGCAGATGGACATTTTTTGAGCCACTGTCTTATCTGATCATTGAAATTCCTGGTGCGAGTTTTCCGTTGTTTTATTAATAGCAGCTTCATTTAAGAAAACCGTTGTGCAGCTGCAAAACTAAAACCTGAATTAAAACAAGCTTCAAACAAACCTGGAAGAACCACTTAGCGATTATGCTATGAAAAGAGCAGAAAAGTAGAAACTAGGAAAGTTACAACCTTTTCCCATGTTAACATTATCATCAATATAACAGAAAAATGAGAAAAGTAAAGCAATTACTGTGGCAGAAAAAAAAGGCACAAAGAGAACAACGGAGAGCCCAGATATCTCTCTGCATTTGCATACAGCTACCAGAACAATCTTGAAATTTGTTTGAAGCACATGGAGGACTTGATCAAAAACAGAGCATATATTTTACACAACAAGGAGCTTTATACAGATGCACTAAATTTACAATGGCAACTGAAGGACGGTTCAGACAGACTTGACAGATTATATGCTGCTGTTGTTACTGTCACAGTCTCCGTGTAAATCTGGTTTAACAACAAAGAACTGACACCACACAAGGACAGAAACTGAAAAACAATTAAGAGGTACAGTAGAACCTTTCCCACTACAAATACCAAGGTAGCCAGATACAAAGGTCCTTAAACACAAGGGTCAATATTGGAGTCCAAAATAGGAAAAAAAAGACACATCAGATTTTACCTCATGCATCCAAATGATGGATACATGAAAACATAAGACAGCTAAGATTTTTCTCCCGTTTTTAAAGGATTCATTCGTCAGCTCAGAATCGCTTGAGTGATTTCAGATGTTTTGACTGGAATTTTGTAGTGGTTAAAAGTATAACCAATATCAGAGAAGTGACAAGAATGTGAGGGTAAATTGGGCAGGGACTTAAATATTCTGTTCTTGTCATTGACCTGGTTTGAAGTGTGAAAGCAAATTCAAAAGATATTACAGTAGTCGTTACTGGAGGATTTCATCTGTCAGACTGCATGAAGGCACTCAGATTTTCTCAGATCTTTAAAAGCAAAAAGCTACAGTCCTTCTCCTCCTAGTGAGCTGTGCTTACACAGCTTTATTTTGTCCATTTTTGGAAAGCAGCATCATGAGTCCTGTGCCATTGATTTTATTCTAGGCTGTAGTCACCGCTTCTGAAGTCTGTGATTTCTTCTACCTTCAAATATCAGTTCTTTCCTTGGGAATCTCTGTGCCTGCTGCAGGTGATCATCTTTCAAGGCACAGCTTCTTCAGTGCTGCTTGGCACTCTCTGCCTGCCACAGCCATGGGACTGACCGAATGGTTTGAGATGCATTACCACTAAAGATCTTCACACATTCCTCGGGTGGAGAAGGAGATTGGCAGTATCATTGTGAATAACATTGCAGCAACCAGAGAAGCAGACTTACGTGTGGGTCATTTGAGGTAATGCAACAGCTGGTGGTGACTGGGAAGAAGCTGATGGCTGAACTGTGACCTGCAGATAACCAAGGCTTCAGAAAAACAGATCAAATTAACTTTTAAAAACCCTATATAATATCTCCAAATGTGGCAAGGCCAGTGACTCCTCATTGGGTTAATTTTGCAGGACATTCTTCTGTCTTGCCTCTACTGCACACAAAGTACCGCGGGTTACTGGGAAGCATTAATCCTGCTCCCTGTTGGACCAGTTGCTTAGATGACAACAGTGCGACTTCTCTGCCTTCAGAAGATGTGGTAATGTTTATGGCACCGCTCCTATTTATAACAGCTAGAGATCAACTAATGATTTACAAACGTTGCTTTCATGGTCTTTATTTTCTCTTTTTCCCTTACTCCACTTCTGTATGCTTTACAAAACACTTGTACTCAGACACATATTCTGTGAGTGCAGAATAAGTAAAGGCTTTTCCATTTACTTACTTGTTCTGTGATATTCATTTTACATTCATTATTGGAAAACTAATCTGGAGCTAATCTTAAAACCACAGGTCATTTACACAGCAAAAGGCCCCATTCCTTACAATCTCAGTCCTCTGCACCAGGCAGTTCTTATATTTATGGCATTTTACACTTTCAGTATGGCTAAAATAACTAAGATTAAGTGAAAGTTATGAAGACATATCAACACATTTCCAGACAGAGTAGCAATAAAAATGTGTGGAAAAAATAATTTGTATACATCATTGTCTTTTGCTTCTCCAAGAAGAAAAGCTTACCAAAGACCTCGAAGTCTACTCTGAGGTATTTCATTAGAACAACTTTGTGTCATGCTGTTGTTACTCAACCACACACTAATATACTATACAGAAGTGTTTAGCAAGTATTTTCTACAGCAAGGTTTTCATCTTCCAACACCTTTTTTTAAGTGAGAAAATATGAAAATGTTCTGAAGGGAGGCTATGAACCTCTCCTGACAGTTACCACTTCAGAATATTATACATTTCAGTTTCCCATAAGCTGTGCATGACATTAACATTGACATCTTGCTGCCTTTCAGTATTGTTTCTGTAATAAAATATTGAGACCAAAATTAACTTTTTTTTTTTTTAAGTAAGTTCTACTCCCCTAAATTTGGGACAGTTTAAGTGTAACATAAATGCTTCAATTCCACATTGCACAGTCTAGTTAACCAAGTAATCACTCTACCAATTGGTGAGATCTAGGATAAGTGATGCTGGGTTGCACTAATGGCATAAAAAAAAAAATTAAAAAAGAATCAAACAGATCTGCTCTTAGTTCTACTGAGGTAAGCCAAGAAAATACTTTTGCATGTTAAACCACAGCAAGAATCAAGCTTATTTACCACAGTATTTCTGTGCTACACAGATCCAGCAGCTCTATCCTGTGGTAACTCTGATCATGGTTGTCCTTTGCACAGTGCAGGTACTCTCCCTGTGATCCATAATTCCAGTCACTTTCTTCACTTTCCCCAGTGTCCCACTTTATTCCATCTGTGAAGAAATTTCCCTATTACACACACTTTCCCCAGTTCATGTTCCATATTCTCTATTTTCACAGTCCTCTTAGTTCTGTTTAATGTTCTGTCATTCATCTGCAAACTAGATCATAGAATCATAGAATGGCCTTGGTTGAAAAGGACCACAATGATCATCCAGTTTAAAACCCCCTGCTATGTGCAGGGTCACCAACCACCAGACCAGGCTGCCCAGAGCCACATCCAGCCTGGCCTTGAATGCCTCCAGGGCTGGGGCATCCACAGCCTCCTTGGGTAACCTGTTCCAGTGCGTCATCACCCTTTGCGTGAAAAATCTTCCTCCTAATATCTAACCTAAACTTCTTCTGTCTTAGTTTAAAACCATTGCCCCTTGTCCTATCACTATCCACCTTATGAAGGCAAACAAGTTCTCAGTGTTAGTAATTCACTTTCTTTGATCTAATGGAAAGTAACAGGAATGCTAAAGCCTACTTGGGAGCTGGGCAATAATGTGTTGTTGCCCCACACATGGCATAAAGCGACTGAATCAGTCACATGCATGGAAACCATAAAAATGTGGAAACGTTTCCAGCGTTATTAAACATTACAAGCCAGGTTTTCGTTTAGTCTGAATTTTGGGTTTAAATCAATGCATTTTTTAAGGATTTCTGGTGACTGCAGTTTTTGGCCAGTAATAGAAGGTTTCCATACTTCCTTTCTCGCAAACTGTGAAGAGTATATATTTTTGGTAACTGTTGTTAATGATTGATGAGATCAGCTTCACAAACACAGCTCTTAATTATTTCTGCAATAGTTCAGTCTGCACACCAATTACCAGACTCCAAAGTGAAGAAGAGCTTATGTGCTTGAAAGCTTCTCTGCTTTTTTTTTTTTTTTCCAATGATCTCACTGGTCCAGTAAAAGCTATTACCTCTCCCTGTAAACCTATCTTGGCTTATATACTTAAACTGTCACTGTTATAACAACATTATTACAATGCTTTATTTATATCAGGCACTTACATTAATGTGAATCATTTTATTCTACCATAAATTTCCTCCCAAACTCCCATTTTCCTGTTCCACAGTACACAAAGGATCACTCCTAATGTTACTAACATAAATTGGAAAAGGATTCACTAGAGTTAGCATTCCTGTCCAATCATTACAACAGTGTAACTGAGTTATCAGTCTTTAAGGCCACCTGGCAAAAATCTTATTAACACACTGCTCTTTGACTGTCCCGTGGTCTCAAAGCATGTAACAGAGGAAATTATAGGATGATCAGATGATTGACTCAAGCACTGAGAGCTGAGAACAGATGTCTATCCTTGTGCCTGTCAGAGGAGCGTGAGGAGTTGCCCCACTTCAGGATGCCTCCTCACACCAGAGCCGGTGCGGCGCAGGACTCAATTTCCAATTTAATTGCACAATCATTTATCAGTGCTTGCCTGCAACAAGCAGATAAATTCCTTCATCTCTATTTAGCAAAGAATAACTCACTCATGTCTGCTAGCACTGATACTGTCTTTACCACATCCAGAAGGTCCTCACTTAAGATCCCATTTAGCTCCCCCACTGACTAATTCCCCTTGAAAATAAAGAAGGCTAAGAGTGAGTTAGAGCAGGTAGAAGATGTGGTGTTTTTCTGATCCACAACTAACTTTTTCCTGCTGAGACATTTTCTTCTTTAACATCTGATTTAAATGCTGTGGTCTTCAAGCAGTCCAGCCCCTTTCCTCCCCCTCACCCTCACACCTCACACACACATTTCATGGCCACCATTTTGTCAGTTTATTCTTTCTAAGGTACTGTGCCTGGTCTGGTGCATTCCAAATGGCTTCTCTTTTTGTCAGGACACTGTATTAACTCCCACTAATGGGGCTGAAACATCAAAGTACTTTTAAACTCACGTAATATTGAATTAATCCTACATGTTTCATCTCTTAATCTAAGACATATAAGTACTGTCACTGGAGGGCTCTTGGTATCATGTTCAGGTGTAACAAAGTTAGCTATAAGTTAATTAGCTGGCACATCAGTATATGCTTATGCTTCAGTTTTATGATAGCACTGCACAGCCAGTTTCCCATGGAGGCTATGCACAGTCTGAGGATTATATATATTTGTATATATTATATACAAAGGAGGGTAGCAAAATACAGGTTTTTCAATTTCTTAGGCCTGAAAAATGTCACAGAGTTGGTAATGTTCATTTGTTTATAAGGAATGCTATTTCCTTATTCCTCTTATTTGAAATTCTCTATTTTTTTTCAGTTGACTAAAAAATGCAGAGTATTTTTTAGTGACTATTTTCCGTTTCTCATCACCTTCTATTTTTGTTTTGCTTAGAAAAAGAAAAGCATCTTAGGTTGAACGGAGCTTTTGTCACAGTTTGATAAAGAATTCTATCTCACATGCCAGAGGGAAAAAATACACTGGAGGTCTGCAAAGCCAGCAGTGCTGTCATCTTAACTTTTTTTGGATCAGTATAGTAAGAAGAGCACTTAAAGCTCTAATCTTTTGAAGAGAGCTCTTTCCATCTTATTCTAAAACAATCTTATGAAAATTGCAAGATGACAAATATTTAACTTAGTATTAACATTTACAATTATATTATTACTATGTTATTTTACTGCAATTCATAAAGTCCTCCCAGTTAATTTTCTTAAGCTATTACTAAACAGTACAGTGTATTTGAAGGCATTGAGAACTTAAAGAAATTTTCCTTTTTTTTTTTTCATTTTTCCCTACAATCTGTTTAAGGTCTGAAAGGTATTAACAGCATAATGGAAGTTATACAGATGGATTTTTGAAGACTTGGACAAAAAAGGACTAACTCATCCATGATTGATCAAAGGGATAAGTGGATTTCCCCCATTAAATCTGAAAAGACAAAAGCGTGATAACCTTCAGTATCTTACTGAAGCATCAAATCTAAAGGAATAATTTTCCTACTGTTACACTAATGAAATACTATTAAACTCTAAATCAATATGAATCTACATTTTTATATGATATATAATTTCTATGACATGGAGCTCATATCAGAATGAGTTAAATGCTGCGCTTTCATATTAAATGATACATTTTTCAATTTATTCCAAGATATTTCCTGTTTGCCTGCTGCAGTCAGATAGACTTCATGGGTCATCGCTGAGCAGAAAAGTGCATACTTACCTATTATAAGATCTTTTTGCCATGTAAAAATTTCTTTAGTTGTGGGTAGTTATCTTGCTACTTTAAAACATGATCTTCTCACTATGAATGTTTGTCTAGTGATGAAGTTTTCAGAACTGTAGGAGATACTGCGCAAAGACTACCAGAGGATAAAAACTCCACCTTTGTTCTCTAAGGTGAAATTTCTGAGTTGAGCTTTGGGTCATACACATTTTTTTTGTCTCTGTATTGTATTGCAAGCACAGTGGCTCTGCTGTATGCTTTCTCTTCAGCTTGGAATATACACTTGTTTGGCTAATTAAAAAAAATATGGCTAGATGACACCAATTTTGTTGGCTTGTAGAAAGCTCCTAATCTTAATGTAGGAGAAGCTTTGTTTATTGGAGCGGTCAATTAACTTGCTATTTGATTGCATAGAAGTTTCTATTTTGTGGAAAAAATATATATATCTGTGATGATTATAAGTGAAATGTTTTCAGCCTGAAGACACTTAAAGAATAGGATGCTCATTCTATCTCAGACAAATTAATGGCAGGACTACACACTAGTGAGCATTAAAAAAAATGCACGAGAGCATCTGTAAACAGAGCAGTAACAGTTTACTTAGCAGTTAGGAGAGTCGTGTGAGAAGTGAAATTAGTTTGTTACTTGTATTAGGAAATGTTAAGGTAGATAGAGAGGGCAGGTAGAATGAAGCAGCAATGAATAAAATCGCAAATATGGCACAGGACATGGAGATGGCTGGGAGTAGGATTAGTGGGACTGACATAATTTTATTTCCTAACACAATTGCTGGAGGAGACATTTCAGGTTCTAGAAATGTAAATGAAAAGAATAGACTTCAGATAGAGTAGTAGGGGTGTAGTAGAAAGCTGAAATTATTTGCTGGTACATGGCTTCTGAAAGGATTGAAAAAGGAGCACCTGTATAGAAGAAAGAGCACCACAGGAGTTATGTGACTCTGAGAAAAAATATGCAATAAAGCTACCCAGGAGTAGGTTTGTACCATTAAGAAAAAAGGCCAGCAAAATGATATAGTTGGGTAGCAAGAAAAGAAAAACACTATTCTGAACTGAAGGGACATCAAGACAATGAAAGTCTTTAGAGATAGCACCCAGGAGAAAGAATATTCCTGAGATATTTGAAGGCAGGATGAAGTACAGGAACAAAAATGAGCTGAAGAAAGAATACCAAAGAGAAATAGACATCTCTTCATCACTAGAGCCCTAGTACCAAGAAAAATAAGCATTTTAAAATAAACTAAGCACATTAAGTATACTCAGGACTGAAGAAGAAGCTGACATAAAAAAGAAAAAGGCCACTGGTGGTATTCAACTCAGAGAAGACAGCCAGGTTTTTGCCATAGGTAACAAAATGTTCGATTTGCTCAATAAACAGTCAAAAAATGGATGACTCAGGGATTATTTTCATCCTGACAAAAGGGCAAAAAAATCAAAATTTCAAAGAACAAGAGGTAATTTCCTGATGATTATAGCACTTTCGACTACTGCTTGAAGAAGAGAAGACTGAGTGGGAAATTCATCAATGCTTATAAATATCTAATGGGTGGGAATCGAGTAGAGAGATAAGGCCAGACTCTTTTCAACAGTGCTGAAGAGGGGGCAATAAGCACTGGAACACAGGAAGTTCCATGTGAACATGAGGGAAAACTACTATGAGGGTGACAGAATAGGCTGCCCAGGGAGACTGTGGAGTCTCCTTCCCTGGAGATATTCAAAGCCCACCTGGATGCTTTCCTGTGTAATCTATTGTAGAGAGCTTGCTTTAGCAGGTGTTGGACTAGATGACCTCCAGAGGTCCCTTCCAATCCCTACAATTCTGTAATTCTGTGAAAGTTCTACCAGTAGCCCAAAGGGACAATGTACACTTGAATGGTTGACAAAATATTTTTCTGATATTATTCTTCCAAATGGGTATAAACCAGGCAGTTACTGGACAAAGTTGAAAGAAATGTAGATAATCTCTATTCCCTATACAAACATAATGAAAAGTTGAAATGATTTATATGCTGTGATTGTGTGACTCTGTATCAAGTCTGAACTTTGAGTAAAGGAACATATATAATTGTACAAACTCCAGCTGTGAGCTCAGATCTGGGTTGGTGGAAACCAATGTAAGGTTTTATGCTTCCAAAGAGACTGAGCCATAAAACTCTTGGTGAAGGTCAATAAAGTAGATAATGGAGGAAAAAATGAGAAAATGGTGGAAAGGTAGACCTGACTGGAATAAAGCATCAATACATTCAGCAAAGAGAAATGAAGGGAAGGATGTTGTACTGCATATTAGCTAAGTAGCCGATGAAATGAGTTATGTTGTGGTAGCAAGGATAAAATTAAATCTTTCTGGTTAAAGATTACACATAAGAAAGATGCTAAAAGCAGTATTACAGACTTTTCAGAGCTGGATATGTATCTAGCTGATACTGTGAAAAATACATTCAAAGAAATTATATAATTACAGGAAATTTCAGTTTCTCAAATTTATGATGGGATGGGGGAAAAAAAAAAACACAAAAAAACAACAAAAATATACTAACCACAAACAAAAACACCAAAGGTGATAAGATCCAAACATCAGGATGATGTCTTTTGCAATGTTTTTGACAAATAACCATTGAAATAATCATGATATTTTAGATATTGATTTAATGAACACCAATGGCCGCATAGAAATGCTTAGAAAACAATCCTGGATTGAGAGAGTGCTACAGATTTTTTATTTATTTATTTTTAAACGGAAAGAGAATAATTAAAACAAAGTAGTATATGATTTTCTAATTGTAAACATGAAGAAGCAAAGGAATTTAATTTGTAAGATTGATGGGAGTTAAACAAAACGATTTCAATGGGAAGGTGGTAGAGTGTCCATACATTTGCAGTACAATACTTTGAATTTTTACAAAGAAAGAAGGAAAAATGGCAAAAAAAAAAAAAAATCTACATTTTCCCTGGGAAAATTATTTTTATACTTGAATGTACAGAAAAGGAAGATGCAAAGAAACTGAGATAGGACTTGCAGTGAAAATTAAAATAAATTGCTAAAATTAATTCTAGCATTAGCTAGCTTTTGTCTCCGTGTCTGGCCCCATTAAGTCAGACTGTAGACATGAATGTACCAACAGCTTAGAATAATGTTGCTAGCAGCATTGCCAACAAATTCTCTCTACTCTCCTGTTAGCGAACAAAAGCTTCATTCTGATGCTAATTAATCCACTAACCATTCAGCAGAGTTGCCTGTATGATACCAGCATCACAGGTATACAGCACGGGAGATGTTTAACATTATCTCCCTTTCATGCTTTCAGAAAGATCGAAAAGGACCAGGATGGTCAAAAGTGTCATTTTCAGCTGCTTCTTCACACGCAGAAGCTTCACGTAGCTGAGTCCTACGTCTGTTCTTGTTCGGTACTTGCAGTAGCCCTGACAATGAAATGGGACATGATATGTTTATGTGTCAGCCAAGTAACATCCATCCTCTCAGATCACTGGTAAAGGTTTGGTAAAGAGATCATAGAATCAAAGAATATTAAGAGTTGGAAGGGACCCACAAGAATCATCGAGTCCAACTTCAGTCGCTGTCACACAGAGCAGAGCTCAGCGCTGCCCCTCCGCTCCCTGTGAGGAGCTGCAGCCGCCATCAGGCCTCCCCTCAGCTTCTCTGTTCTGAGCTGAGCACAACGAGGGACCTCAGCCGCTCCTCACACACCTTGCCCTACAGACCCTTCACCAACCATCCTTTCCACACTCTAATAGCTTTATGCCTTTCCTTTGCTGTAACACTCAACCTGCTCACATCGCTCAAGGTGAGGCTGCAGCAGCACAGAGCAGAGCCGGACAACCCCTTCCCCCACCAGATAATTTCTTAGTAACACAGTTCAACCGAATCCTAACATGCAGAAATAATCTTTGTAACAATTAACATGGAAACTCTTACAAGTTAACCATTCTAAACACTCCCACAGAACACTGAAACTAGATGTAGTTTTACTTGATTTAAATTAAAAAGTGGTCATAAACATCATGATTTTACTTTTCATTGACAGGAGGACTGTACCCCTTCTGCTTTCTGATGTAAATACATTCTATTTCTCACCCATTAGCTGGAAAGATGCTACCTCTGGCTACTGTATAATTATACATATTGCTTTTTCTTTGTTGTTGCTGTTGTTTTCCTGATATGTAGTTACACTGCTCAGGAAAATAGCACAGACCTTCTAAACTGAACTATGTTTTGTTGTAGAATCTGAATGCACCATTTGTCCATAATCTTCATCAGTACTGAACAAAAGCCTAGCCTCTAGAATGGATATATTTCACCAAAAGATATTGTCCTCAGTGAGATGGGTACATTTCAGAGTGCTTAAGTGAAACTGGTTGAGATAGGATACTATCAGTGTACTCATGTATGACAGAGCCCCAAAACACAGTAGGAAAACCTTATGAAAAATATCAATGTTTATTAAATAAATGTCTCATTTTGCACTGGCATGTATAAGAATAGACACTCTATTATTATTATTATTATTATTATTATTATTATTATTATTAATCAGCTATATTTCTGCAGGCTCAGTAGTACCTAACTGCACTTGCAAATCTGTGATTTTAATTAGTATGCATATTAAAATAATGGCTGGATAAGGAGCACTTTTAAAATTATAGTTCAAAATGACATCTGCTATTTTGTTGTGATTTATCCTCAGCACAAACTCTAGACCTGAAACTACTGTTTTGGGTTATAATGCAACCAGACAGCTTAGATAATAAAAGATCACCTTAATTAGTGTCTGTATCCTTGATTATTCTTTTCAGTGAAAGAATGTTCATGATTGACATTTAGAAGTGAATAAAGCCATTAGCTTGATGGCAGAATAAATGAGATGAAGACATTCTTCTGTCCTAGAGACTAAACAGATAACAAATAAATTTGAGTTAAAAAGTCATAAACATTTAAAAATGTGATTGATTTGCTTTAAGGAAATAGATGTAATGTCCATCATTCCAGAGAAAGAATATAATCCCAGCTAGAATCAACCACCTCTATTCATACTTGATAAGCAACGAGACTGTATTTGGCATAAAGTACTCCCAATAAGAGGAAATATTTCAACTGCCCCTTGACCCTTATATTTGCCATGAATAAATCAAACTCAGTAGCTTTGTAAAAGTGCATTTTCTGCATGATATTTATCACTACATTATCTACCTTTGTAAATATATTCTGATGCATTATCATCATCACAGTTTTCATTTCTAGACCATCTCAGAGGAGCTGAATGATGATGGACGATTATGGCAAAATTGATGTTGATTGTTGATATTTCTGGTATCTTGTTTCCCAAAACATTTATACAGTTCCTTAAATTTCTCTATTAAGGTTTACTCTGTTAGTATATGTCTATTCTAAATTCAGGAAAAAAATAATTTATTTTGACATTATAGTCCTGAAATTACAAGGATGAAGCTAAATGCAGAATGTACCTCATTCCATTTCAGAAAGTTATCCTCCACTTAGCAGTGGAATTTATTAATACTTTTCCAGGAATTCTGTGTGCTTCCTTTTTTTACTCAACTGAAAATACTTGAAGTAGAAATGGTTGAAAAAAAAAACACACCAAAAACCAACAAAAACTCTTGATAATTCCCCTTCATCTTTCTGACGGCAGTTGAATAAGATTGTGATTTCCCATATTTATAAATTTTGGACAGCATAATTTTAACCGCAATAACATTTTTTTCTTCCTGCAAGCGTTTGTCTTTCATTCTCTACATGATATGATGGAAAACCTTCAGGAAGAAAACTTAGTACATTTCATATGTACACCCATTTGTGTGCATTTAATAATGTCTAAAATAAAGTGTATTTAATCATTTGATCATTTGTGAGCAGTGGGAGGTTCTATTTTTTTTTCTTACTACTGAATAGTGCTTATTAATACCAAAAAAAAAACCAACATGGAATTTTAAATTGCGTGCATTCTGTGCATGTTAATTATTTGCCATCAAATCCAGGCTTTCTGATATAGGTTTGGTACTATTCATGTCTTAGATTCTGTGGTGGAAGAGCTATTGCATATTAAAGATAGATTTCTGAATGAACCTTTTTCTGCAAACCTCTTGCTGAAATATTTCTAATGCTCACTAAAAGCCAGCGGAATTAATCTCAAGCACAGCAGAACATTCTGTAATGCCACATGAAGAATTTGTCACAGTGACATTCTTGATTCTTTCCGACAGTTGAATGACATACAGCATTGCTAATTCATAGAGTAAGGTTGGGCACTTTAATGCAATGTGACTTTTCATCTTTCCCACAACTGCTCGCTCACGTATTTTGTTCCATATTAAATTGCTTGTATGCTTAACTGATATAATCTCCTTCCTGTACTCATGTGACTACAAGATTTTGTTATTACCCTGTCTGGAATGAAGTTGGGACTCCTCTCTTACAATTAAACAATTATTCTAGCATTTTGTATTTCCATTCATTATGTACAAAGGAATACATTATAAAATTACTCTAACCTACCTTAAGGGAGTTTTCCTAATTTCCATTCCATTACTGCTACCCTGGATGAAAATGAGATGTCTTGGGCTATGTCCGAATGAAGCAGATGCAGTGATTACTGGCAGGTGTACATATATGATGGAATCAATACATTTTATTAAGGTCTTCCTTTGGCCTGATTTCCTGAAGGTAAAATGTTGGACCTTTTTTTAGCACATGATGCAAGATCCGTTTTGTTTTCCTTACTCAGAATAGGGGCTTGGACCTCCTTGGTGACTAATCTCTAAATCTCCACTCATAGCATTGCTGATGTGGCTTACTTGATAGCAGAGCAGGCATATGATGAAGAAAACTGAATCCTGGAGAGGAAGTTTGTAGCCACATCTGAAGGAAAATTTGCAACACAGTTACTGTGAAAACCTGCTTTGCTTTCAAGGCATATTCTCTTCCATTATTTTTTGCAGACTGTAAGTGTTTGTATCTCTCAAATACTGCAGTGATTTATGTTAATGACAGGAATGAGTCCAGAAATGCCATGTTCTAAATGAGAACAGCAGTCTAATAAAGAAAAAGAGCCTTTTAATTCATATTAATAAGGTCTGGCACTAGCAAAGAACTTTAAATATCTCTGCCTGTACAAGCAAGGGCAAGAAAATATCAAGCCACAGATAGATGCCTATATATTAAATCAAAATGGTTTAGATTTAGAATATTCAGTATGAACTACTCACAAATCAGTCACAGATGCAGAGCTTTCACTCAGATTACTTAGCTAGCTTTGAGTGACAGCATACTGAAGAAAATTACAGCTTGTGCTTTCAGCATTCTCTGGACTATAGAGGTAATATCTGCTAGATACCTTCAAAGTAGCAATATGTGACAAATTGTGCATTACAAATTCCTTGCTTTTCAAGGAAAAGTCTGGCATGTTAGAAATCATGGTCTCCCCAGTCACAGTGCAGAGAGTTTGGTGCTGAGAGGGCCTTGTTCATATGAATTCAGTTCATGGAGGATGGAGATTCTCTACAGCAGTGGAATACAGGCTCTCCAGGTACCATTGGAGTCTGGGATCATTCCATCTCTCACATCTGCAACAGTTAATAAAGCCCAGTGACATGTCAAGAGAAACTATACAGGTGCACTGTTGCTCTTCCTCCATACTTCCTGTGTCTCACCTTATTTTGGAAGGGGATATTAGAACAGGGACAATTCACTCAGTCCCCTGATCTGTTCCTGCACCAGTGAGCACAGAGATAACACAGAAGCTTTGGTAATCAGAGTTTAAATTGTGTTTTACAAAGTACATTAATGTAATATGTTTGTGAGTCTCTAACTCATTTATACTTTTGTCTTTTATTTCATCAACCTCATCCAACCACTATACAGAGGAGAAAATTCAACAAAAATTAACTTAGTCCCTTAAATGTCCACTGGTGGTAGAGAAGAAAGGAAGCCAGATTCTACCTGAAAACATTTATTGTGTCCGGGTTCTAGAAATCATAGCAGAGTGCATTCCAGCTGCACCACATTAACCCACCATTCACATACTGAAGTTCCTGCCTCTTTTTCATGTTGGTTGCTTTAGCACTTGTACTTGACGTAGATTTCTGACTGACTGAAAAACAACTATTGCAAAACACATGGCTTTCACAGATGGTCTAGTAAAGCCAAAGTATTTTCTTTCTCTTAGAGTTTCCGCCAATCCCACCGAAGCTGTGAGTGACAGATGCAGTTACAGCTGGGATACTTTTTAGTGGTTACTATATTTTCACTGTCGGCACCAGTTCCTACTGTGCTTCCACATGTAACTTTTCACTGGCTCCCTTTGTGCAGTGTGGAGTTCATCAAAGGCAAAGCCATGTCGTCATGAATGAATAATGTCCTCATGGCACATGGTACTCTGCATTTTATTTTGGTTCTCAACGAGAAACTCCTGTAAAGGGATTTTTCTAATATATGATGTTTGTATAATAGCCTTCTCATGGCAGTTTTGAACACATGTAGACAATTTAATTGATTATGCTCCTATTAAAAATAGTCATACACCAGCAACAGTTTTGACAGTCCATCTGTAAACAACAGAAGCTATTTAAATCCAGCACCATAAAGTTAATTGGTAAAACACTACTTGTGGCTACATATGAATCTCTTGAGTGAAATCCTTACACATTCAGCATACAGGATGTGTTAGGGGAAAGGACATGAAGTTCCCCTTCAGAAATCTTCCAGGCATGAGGAGCACCTTTGCAATGCAGTGATCAGTGATAAACAGGGGTGTTTTGGCTTGTCTTTGCTGGCTCATAGCCTTCCACTGACAGAAGCACAGGCCAGTGATTGCTGCGGCATACGCAGCATATGCCCAATACAAGCATTGCTCTTTCCCTTTAGTTATTTCCTACCCACATGCCAACAGTGAGCAGAAGGGCAGTCATGCAGGCACTTCCAGCTCTATTCAACTGCCACAGTTTCCCCTTAGATTATGGTGATGGTTTGGGGCCAAATAAACAGATTGTATAAGGCAGTCCTACTAGGATCTAGCACAAAGTAGGCATAACGTAACAGAAAAACCCAAGCATCGCAACTGCAGCTTTCTCAGGCACTGTCTCATTCCTTTAAGGAAGCAAAGACACTACGGAAAGAATGGGCTGGACTCTGAACAGCCGTAACTTTGCAACTCCCATGACACAACTAGTCAACAGTGATTGACACTAGCTGTTATAGATACACATATATAGATATATAGATTGACACTAGATGTCTAGATAACTAGATGTTATAGACACTCTGAATTCTCCCTTGCATAACTAACAAAAAGATTTCCTTTTAGTCTACTTTATTCTTTGGTTTTCAGCTTTTACTTTGAGATGATTTTCAGACTTACTGTAAATAAAATGCAAACGCACAGACTTCATGGTAACAAGAATGTTTGGCATCAAGTACACAGCAAAAACTCATTGAAAGCTGCCTCTCTGACTTCTGAACATCAACTATGGAACCAGCCATGCTCTATGCCCAAGTCTCAGAGGTGTTCAGTATCAGCGAAACTCATCAAAAAAAGATAAGTTATCAGTAACTTCCAAGATCTAACCTCTAATTGCAAAGTGGCTGCTTGAGGGGATGTCTTCATTTATCCAAGACACTTAGTGTAGAAGAAAACCATCGTTCAGTGGCATTCTCTAAATTTCCATATTTTTTTTTTCATCTAAGTAGCAGGAAATTTACCTCACACAATGAAATCCTTCAAAATCTGTTAGGAAATAACTGACTGATGTTATAATATGGATCAATAGTTCTATTACTACTGTGGAGTGAAGTGATAAGCCATTTCATGGGATTTCTGTACACTCCCATTTTTGACTACAATGGATGTCACATTACTGTAAAGTCACTAATTACAATGTAGGTTAGTATAGATTCATTTGTGTTTTTATGTTGCTTACACACTCCTGTGAAGATAACCCAGGCAAGAATTTTATTTTTTAAGAAATCAGAGTACATACTGCTTTATTTTGTTTTATTAATTTAAATGCACTAGAGAATTCACCACAAATCACCACTGTAACATATCATTACGATTAAATCCACTTAAGTCACTGTAGGAACTTAGTCATCATTTGATGGTTGGCTGCAGTGCATGCGTATCCAGTACTTACAATTACTTCTCACTGCTCTCTTTCAGTAATAACTTCATTCCGAACCTTTTCACAGTGTATTATTCAGACTCAAAAAACTTTCCAATATTTTTCCAGCAGTTGCTGCCTTCTATCATCACAGGCATATGCAAACTATTCTGTTTTAAAATCTTTATAGACACAAATGACCTAAATCTGTATTTCCCAAGTAGCTTACAAACAATACTGAGCCTCTGTATCCTAAAATCTGTGTACTTGCAGTACATATCTAAAATTCAGTGTTTATGTGGAATTATACCCATTGATTTAATCATTTTTTCTGAGATATGCCAATAACTCACATGGTTCTGCTTATTTCCTTTTATTTTTAATTATATTAAAACCTTTTTATGTAAGATAAAACATCATGTTTATCAAGATAAAACCAAAAATTTTACAACTTCTTTGTGTGTGTGTGTGTGCATGTGTTCTTTTGTTTTGATTTGCGATAGTTTAACACTCCTACAGAGCATGTGGTATGTGCTGATCAGGTATGAATTTTTTTCTTAATGTCCAGTTAAAAGCTTTACTCAAAGCAGCATTCATTAAAACTCATGTCACCTATGCTTTGCCATTCAGACTTTTATTTACTTTTGGCACTTAGCCCCCACCTTCCACTTTAGATCCCTGTCACCTTTAATTACTCACCTCGTTTGTCAAAAGGCTATGCTTTCTATTTTTTTTAGCCATAAGCTTGCCCAAAGTTTTTTTGCCTGAAAGCACACTTCTTGAAAACTAAGCCAGCATTCTATAAAAACTCCCTTGGCACAGTGTTCCTTGAAGGTTCCTGTGCATATACTCAAACAGCTGACCAGCTAGCTAGCTGGAGCTATCTGCTAGGAGGTGAGGGTTTTCAAAGGTGCCCTGGAGCTGGGCATTTAGATCCCAATTAAAAAGAACATTTTGGGGCATGTATCTGCTTTTTTGCCTTTTTTTTTTCTTTGAAAGTCCAGTCTAATAATAAAAATTTTTAACACAAGTTAATTCTGAATGCCTGTGTACACACACAAAATACCAGTATGTTTAAATGGACACTCTTAATTGAGTTTTTATGTACTTAGGTGGCTTTAGTAAGGTTGTCAAGAAAGCGTTTGCTTTTCCACATCTAGCTCCACCAGTGGATATAGTTACTTCCTGCCTGTGCTGCTCATTAATACTGCATATTTGACATGGAAACTGTCACAGATGAAATTTCATTCCCCCCTGCCAGTAGGATTCTTCTCCTCTTCTGCTTCTTGTTCATTCCCTCCTTGGATTTCTATCATCACTGTGTCCACTTCTTGTCTGTGGCTTCCTGA
Source organism: Perdix hodgsoniae (assembly GCA_035772895.1). NCBI lineage: Eukaryota > Metazoa > Chordata > Aves > Galliformes > Phasianidae > Perdix > Perdix hodgsoniae. Next base: position 8,222,298 of record JAPSGF010000027.1, on the reverse strand, counting down.
TTACCTTCTTTCCTGCTCACTCAATAAGTTATTTTCTACCATAACAAATTTTGTTGCTGTGAAGGAATATTCTCTAGCATTTTCACCACCACCTAAAGGGACCTTAACATACTGGAGCAATGGATTAACAAGGACCTCTTGAAGATCAACAAAGAGAAATATTAAATTCTGCACCTGTGAAAGAACAGAACCCTGCACCAGTACATGGTCTACACTGACTGGTTTAAAAGCAGCTTGGTACTCCTGGCAGATGAGTTGAGTGCAAGCCGGTATTTTGCCTTCATGGAAAAAAAGGCCAGCAGTAATCTGGACCTCATTAGGAGGAGCATCACCAACATGCTGAGGGTGGTGATCCTACAGATGACATTTCTGGAGCAGCTCTGGACTGTGCAGTGCAAGACATACAACATATGTATGTCTGCAGTGCAAGACATACAACAGCAAATGAGGCAAAGAGTGTGAAAGGGGTGGTAAAGCTCCATGAGGGGGGCTTGAGAGAGCTGGCTGCCTGGAGAAGAGTATGCTCATGGGGATATCATCAGTGTTCATACTGAACTCCTGCTGGGAGGGCATAGAAAAGATGAAGGCAGGGTCTTCTCACTGGAGCCCAGTGACAAAACAAAGGGCAATGAGCATAAGTTAAAATTCAGATTATTAAAATTCAGATAATTCCCTCCGGCCATGAAAGAAAAAAATCACAGTCAGGGAGATCAAATCCCAGAATAGACTGTAACCAGAGAGGATGTACGGTCTTGAAGATATTCAAAATCTGATTGAACGTGGTCCTGGGAAACCTGCAGTGGCTTGACCCTGCCTAGATCAGTGGCTTGGACTAGGCTATCTCCAAAAATGCCTTCCAATCTCAATAATTTTTCAGTCCCATGCTATCTCTTTCTTGTTTTGGACAAATCAGTCACAATCTTCCTGTCTTTCTTGGTTCAAAGTTCTAGTTTTACACGGATCACCAGAGCGTAAAAAAAGGATTACATGCCTCAAACCCAGTGTTCGTGATGTGGGGAGTCTTTCAGGGATTTTTTTTTTCTTTTTTTTTTTTTCCCCTCATATGTATACTTGTTTCCTGAGGGAAGAGAAAGATTTCCTTTACTTAACTCCGGGGCTCAATTTTAGGGACAACTCTCTTTAATATTTTCATAAATGACTTGGATACAGTACTCAAAGGTAAACTAAGTAAGTTTGTGAACAACACCAAATTTGGAGGAGCTGTTGACTCCCTTGAGGGCAGAGAGGCCTTGCAGAGAGATCTTGACAAGTCTAACGGCTGGGAAATCACTAAATGCATGAATTTCAACAAGAGCAAGGGGCTAGATTCTGCACCTGGGATGAAACCTTGGATCTAGGTGCAGACTAGGAGATGAGAGGCTGGACAGCAGCCCTATGGAAATGGCCCTGGAAATTCTGGCTGATGGCAAGTTGTCTGAGAGCCAGCATTGTGCCCTGGCATCCAAAAGGGCCAACAGTGCCCTGGAGTGCACCAAGCCCAGCACTGCCACCAGGCAAGGGGAGCGGCTGTCCTGCTCTGTGGCCTCACCTTGAGCACTGGGTGCAAATTTGGGTGCCACAACATACAGAGGCCGTAAAACTGTTAGAGAGTATCCAAAGGAGGGCTACAAAGGTGGTGATGGGTCTGTAGGGCAAGGTGTGTGAGGAGCATCTGAGACCCCTAGTTGTGCTCAGCGCAGAGCAGAGGAGCTGAGGGGAGGCCTGATGGCGGCTGCAGCTCCTCACAGGGAGCGGAAGGCCAGCACTGAGCTCTGCTCTGTGTGACAGCGACAGGGCCCGAGGGAATGGCATGGAGCTGTCAGGGGAGGGCAGCTGGGGGTCAGGGAAAGGGGCTGCACCAGAGAGTGGTTTCTGTGTGCTCACTGATCACTTGGCACGTGGTACAAGAGGCTTTACAGAAGTTTAATGGAAGCCCTTAATAGCCTGACACATAACTCATGCAGAATGACTAAGGGTATGGCTTGATGCCTTGTTCATGCAAAAAAGCAAACTGTACGATGTCCTGCTGCTTCTTTCAGATGACAAGTTCAGTAGAAAGCTGCTCTGAATCCCAGAATTGGTGTGTAGGTCACTTGGCGAGGAAGAGCAGGGAAAAGCGAAGCTGGAAGACCTGGACGTCTGGGTACAAGTTGCAGACATTAAGAACACCACATTTCTCTCTCACATTTAAAAGCTTATTTATTGGACTAGAAAGTCATCAGTTTTCCATCTCCTGGATGGAACAGAACTATATTTAATACTTACTTCTGAACAAGTGAGATCTCTATGGCAAGCTGATTCTTGCAGGCATTGTTCTACTGGGACAGCTACTCATTTCGGCAGGTGGTCTCAGGAGAAGCTTACAATCCTGACTTGGCTTGTAGGTTTGAGGCATATACTATGCACATGCTATTGTATCATGGTATTATTCATACAATACAGTAATCCTCCTCAGAGTATAATTATGCACACTCTGCTGAATTCCCAAAATGCAATTACCTACACATGGGGCTGGGTTATGCTCACAAGCTGAGCCAGGGCATGGCTTTCCCTTTTAGGGTGTGGGTCTCAGCCAAGATTAATTTTTCTGCCCTTTCTTGGCAGGTAAATGAGGGAAGGGAAAAGTAAAAAACTTCCTGATTCTGACATCAGCTATCCCGAGAAGGCTGAAGTATTACATCTGAACAATTTGATCTTCTGCCCCTTAGAGGCTTGAGTGGCTGAAAAATAAATGCACCATGGTTCGAAATGCAAATCTAGACTCCCACACAGCTTTCACTGGCCTCACTGGATTGAGATATGGGGCTTAAGCTTTTCCAGGGAAAAACAGATAACTTCCGCTGTCCAGGTTATGGGGTATAAAGCACTGGCTACAGAGGCAGTATCATAAAAGCCTATAGTTAAATCTCATGGGGGCAATATATAAGGTTTCTAAAAAAGAACAAGGATTTTCACTTGATCTTTCCTTGTAATTTTTTTCTCCTGCTGCTTATCTTTGCTCCTGTATTCTGTCTATGCTACTTAGCTTAGAAAGGAGGGACATCTGTCAAGTTTATAAACAGACACAGGTAATTCTGAAGTTTTTTCAACATCTCCTAACACTTTATCCCCTTGTGCATACAACATTCTTGGCTGCAGGCCAGGAAAATCCAGAGTGTTTCCAGGGAGATTTGAGTCTGTGGAATGCCATATATTAAAGTAGGCTTGAAAAAAAAGAAAAGAAAAAAAAAAAGAAAAAAAAAGAATAAATTCAAAATTTTAATGTAACATTTTAGGTGCAGGAACAGGCAAATTGCCACAATAACACATTCTGTGTCTCCGAAGAGAGACAAGTGAAATATTCATTTGGCTTTTAATGAGCTTCCTATCCTTCGTCATCAGCCTTCCAGTCAAGGGAATCTTCATGTTGCTGGGTCTAAGCTGTTCACCTCTGCTGCTGCTCAGCAGAGAAGAGCAAGCTGTGCTTGGTGCAGCTTGGGCTGTCTTGAGGCCATCATCCCTGAGCAGACAGCCTAGTCCCTTGATTGCTTTGGAGTTACAGACCCATGAAACTGTGTTGCCTTACAAAGGAGAAAAGGGGAAACCTGAGTAGGGCTGAACTGAGAAAGGAAGCTGCTTCTTGTTACTAAGATTGGTTACTTGAGATGATAGAAAGAATCTCACTTTAGGAAGCCAACTACATAGGTGGAAATTAGGGCGTGAATTTTTGCTTCTCTGGGAGACTGTTATAAACAGGCATCCTGGTATCGTGAAGTTGGACTTCTGCATTTCACCTAGACTGAGAAACAAATGATGCCTAAAAATTAAAAATCTTTTCTCAGTTTGTATTCCTGTTCTTCTCCTTTTTTTCTACACCTTATTCCAAGCTCTATGGTGAAAAATCTGTTTCGGCAGTAAAGATGTGACTTGTGCAATTGAATCTCTGAATGAGGAAACATTTCACAATTGTCTTTATGGTTAACAGTTAAAGGAATAGCTAATTCCACATTAAAAATAAAACAAAACAAAGTAACAGGAACAATAAAAAAAACACCTGTATTTGATCCTCGGGGAGTTGCATTCAGCTGGTAACCACACAATGTCTTATTACAAAAAGCATCAACTCCTTCCTGTTATTTTTAGCAAAGCCAATAAGGCTTTGATATACCGTTGCATGCCTGAGCTACAAGGTAAGCTCTGCCATCACGTATTATTATTTTTTTTATCTCTGGAGCCAAAATGGGGCAGAAGGAGGCTTTCATATTTCCTCCATGCTGCTCCATGTTTTTCTGTGTCTCCACCAAGGTGACCAAGGCACTGCTGCAATCCATGAGACTCAAGCTCGCTTGAAAAAAAGCTTCCCCTTCCTAGAACATGGAAGGTAGCTGTGTTCTGTTTTGCAAGCCCTAATCATTAAATACTGGTTTGAGTTTAATCTTTTTTCTTTATTTTTCTTTCTTTATTTTTTCATTGTTAAAAAGTATCTGATTCTCTTGGTATTTTACAGTGTGTGTAGGCAAAACTCATAGTCTTCCCTCTATCTCTGTAAGATTCTTCAGAGGGTGATAACCTCAGCAAAGGATGAGTGCTGAGGCTGCCTGCTTGTGTGATGGAGGACTTCTGCCACATTATGCACCTGTAGATTTCCATTTGCACAACAGAGAAATCTGTTCTTCAAGTACTCCACAGAAGTCAAGATGGACACAGTCTGCTGCACAGTTCTCCTGCAGCCAGCATTTTTCCAACCTCTTCTCTTTTAGTGGGCAATCAAGACCAAAGTCTATGCAAGGCAATTTTCTACCTATATACTCTGTCAGGTTGAGTATAAAGGCTGTGGTTAAAATGAAACAGTACTTGAAATGGAAAAATTTCAGGTCTTGTTTTCTTAAAGTTTATAAAGCTAACCTTAAAAAAATTCTTTTTTGGTTATTGCTCCAGAAATATCTTTTTAGCAGTCCTGACAGCCTTCAGAAACAAAAAAGCCTTCCAAGAGAATTTTAAAGACATTTTCAAAAACACTTTTGCCTTTGTATTTGAGAAAGGCTTTGGCAGCACTGCAAAACAGCAGCGCTTCTCTTTACTCCCTCTTCTCTTTGTCAATCATTTGAATTTACACTGCATTTAGAGTTTGTCACATAAAGTACTGGAGACTTTAAAGTCATTCCTCCCAAACTGGTAATTTTGTACAAAAAATCCTACTGCGAGGCCTTGTAAAACTGAATCAAACAAATGAATAACTTGGAAAATGATGAAATACTGAACATAAAGATATTAAAGAGCAAGATCTCTGGCTGCTCTCCTTTCTAACTAGATATTTTTGTTCTTTTACTGAAGGGTATACAACTGATAGGCTCTGCAGAAAGAAACTAGGAAACTGCACAGTTTTTCCAAAATGGAGTTTTGCTGTAAAGAATATGATTATAGCTCTTGTATGAGAGCAAGAACAAAATTCCTGAATGACTTATGTGGACTAGAGAAGTAACTCCATGAATTCAGTAGGAATACATAAGGGATATATAAGACAAGGCCAGAAGAGGCAATACACTCAATTGCACTTAGTGTTTCAAATGATGGATTTGTAGCTTACTGGAAATCCATCTTAAAGCCTGGTAAGGAAAATGTATCTCTTATAACTCAGTCCCTCCTTCCTTGCTTCCCCCCATCGAAGCATGGAACACTGGCGTCAAAAATACAGAAAATAGAAGTGTGGTTCAACTAGTCAAGCACATATCTAATGTGGCTTAATATCAATTATAAAGCAAAGCTAAACTTCCTGCTTTTGTTCATCTGTACTGTCTTTATTAAATATACATTTAGAAGAACTTTAAAGCTGTTTACCACAAAAATAGTTCATGGAATCTCTGCAGCTTCTGACAGTGTAAACAGTAGGTGAACTGAGTCTGTAAAATACAGGCATTAAAGTGATTGCATGGGAAATGTAGTGATGATGAATGCGCATCCTGACAGCAGTAAACACATTAATATTTATGTTTTAGCATTTGCATATATCTCACAATTTTTACCAGTTTTCTTGTTAGTGTTCTTTATTGAATGTACATCTTCTATGCCTAATTAATAAACCACATTAGAATATTTTTCATATTCTGTGTATGACTAATAAGATGAAATTAAAATGTCACACCAAAAAATTTGTGTAGCTAAACATTTAAAAAATGCGAAGACTGTTTTAACCAAAATTTCCCTTTCTGCACACTCAGAGTACAGAAACTGGAAATGTATTCAGACAGACATGCTGAAGTGGCATTTGTCTGATTAAATGTAGATACTTGTATCTGTGCTAGGAGTTTATATTCCATTTACTGTAAATGGAAAGAAATTGGCATTTCTAGGATGTGATTGAGCCTTTTTAAAGATAGACATCTAAAAAAAAAATAGACATCTAATATAGGTCAGAAAAATTTTATCCTAGAGATGTCTATTATTTATGGCTTAACAGCAGAGAGAATTTAACTCAAACATAGACATTGGTTGAGAAGCTGACTATAACTCTTTAAAATGTTGCCTGTTCCTCAGGAATAGAACGAGTGAAGTTCCACCTCCCTTGAAGTCCATGGCAAAACTTCCCTTCATTTTGATAAAGTCAATATTTCAGCCACAATTAATAAAAACTAATAATAAACTCTTAATAACTACTATTTAGTCCTACTTCAATCGAATAATGTTATTTGCATTTTCTTTCCTTGTTTTTTCAGGGTCAAAACAAGTATTCTCTTCTGACTGGACTTTCTGCTACAGAATTCTGTATTTGGAGCACTCAAGGAGATGCCTGAAGGTTTCTACTACCATTCCTATAGAGTCACCAAAGCAGGTGATGAGCAAGCTCATGCCAGCTTTCTTAGGGGGAAAAAGATCTTCAAACCCAACGATGTAATTCTAGCATCTCCAGAAACGCTAAAGCCTGGACTGTTGTCTGAAGAAAAGTGTTGCAAGGCAGGCATAAATTCAGCCTTTCTGAGACATTACACAGAAAGAAGACTCCAGAAGAGTATGTGGCCTGTGCTTTCACTTCTCTACAGAAGGTTGATTTCATTCAACTGCCTCAGTACACAACATCCAATCCTGTGTCTCTGCCAAGACCTTTATTGCCCTTAGATATAATTATTACTCTTGTGAATTTTTTCAACTACAATGTGAAGAATGCATCACAGCCCAACAGAAAAGTCATTTTTGGCATGAACTTGAATTGCATAGCCAGACACATCTAAGATAGAAAAATGCAGAGCAGTCTCAGTCCTCATATCTGGTAGGATCTATTCCTGTTCTGAGCTGTTCTCAAAACTCTATGTATCAGTGTTTGTTTTGGAAAGCAATTTTAAAAAGGGCCTTGAAAGGAACTAACTTGCTTAGACTCCGAGCAGTTAAAGGACTATATAATCCAGAACTAAATTGTGAGATAAGGCTTTTTGGTAAAGTAGAATCACTGTTGGGTTGAGAACTCCAAGTATGCTAAATTATTTTTAGTGAGTTTCTTAACTTAAATAGTATGGAACAGATTGCCTAAGGAGGTTCTGGATGCTCCATCCCTGGAAGCATTCAAGGCCAGGCTGGATATGGTTCTGGGCAGTCTGGTCTGGTGGTTGGCGACCCTGCACATAGCAGGGGGGTTGAAACTGGATGATCATTGTGGTCCTTTTCAACCCAGGCCATCCTATCATTCTATGATTCTACGGTTCTGTGATTCTGTGATCTTTCAGAACATCCAGCCTTCTTAGGTGCTGATTAGTGGCTGTGGTGGTATGAAAATTTCTGTTGTAGGACCTGAAAGAAAGTTCAGGGATCTGTGTATGGACCCCAAATTCTAGGACCAGTTTTTTTGTCTGCTAAGATGAAACACAGCAAATATGATTTATTTAACTGTGTGTAGAAGCTACTGGTAGAAGTTTCTCTGAGATGAATTTTCATGCTGTGCACAGCATTTAGGTAACAAGATGGGGAAAAAAGATGTTCTTAATTTCTCTTCTTAATTATTAATGATCCGAATGTTGTAGAGTTGCATACTTTTCCCCACTGGCTGTAAAAGGTGCCTACAAAGATTAGTTAATAGAGAGATATCTGTGCTGTGGCATTTTTTTTAAATCAAATTAATCCAACACATTTTTTCACTTCCTAGTTCTTGCTAAAAGTTTGTATATCTTTTGATATTCTGCAAATACAAGACTATTGATGGATGGATACAGCTCTCTCCGGCTGAGAATGTGAAACTGTGCAATGGGTGATGGAGTGGATGTGAACTCTGCAGTCTGGCTGAAGAAATCAACAGTAGGGCAAAGCATGGAGAGAGATTTTTTTATTCTCACAGAATCACAGAATGGCCTGGGTTGGAAGGGACCTCAAGGATCATGAATCTCCAACCCCAGTGCCATGTGCAGGGCCACCAACCTCCCCATTTATACTAGACCAGGCTGCCCAGGGCCCCATCCAGTCTGGCCTTGAGCACCTCCAGGAATACGGCATCCACAACCTCTCTGGGCAGCCTGTTCCAGCACCTCACCATTCTCATAGTAAAGCACTTCCTCCTGACATCCAACCTAAATCTTCCCTCCCTCAACTTAAAACCGTTTTCCCTTGTCCTGCCATTATCTGCCCTTTCAGAGTTGATTCCTCTCCTGTTTGTAGGCTCCCTTTAGGTATTGAAATGCTGCAATGAGGTCACCCCACAGCCTTCTTTTCTCCAGGATGAACAAGCCCAGCTCCCTCAGCCTGTCTTTGTAAGGGAGGTGCTCCAGTCCCCTGATCATCTTCTCTGGATGCTCTCCAACAGCTCCCTGTCTTTCTTGTACTGGGGGTTCCACACTTGGACACGGTATTCCAGATGGGGCCTCACAAGGACAGAGTAGAGGGGGACAATCACCTCCCTGTCCCTGCTGGCCACCCCTCTTCTGATGGAGCCCAGGGTACCATTTGCTTTCTGAACTGCAAGAGCACACTGCTGGCTCACGTTAAGCTTTTCATCAATCAAGACCCCCAGGTCGTTCTCCACAGGGCTGCTCTCAAGGACTGCACCCTCCAGTCAACTTTAAACTTTCTCATGGTAGTCCTTCTCATGGTATTCCTGAAGTTCCATAATAAATAAATGCATTTTAAGTTAAGGGTTTTGTTTAATTTTCCAATAAAAATGTGTAAAGAAAATGAAGCCTTTGATTTGCTAAAATCACGCTATAAAGATCCTGTTAAATACTTCACTTTGGAAGAAAACCAGGCAGCTCCAATAAAACACATAGTGCCATACCAATGTGACTACTAATGTCTCTTGTATTTCACTGTGTACATACTAAATTTTCAGGTGGCCTTTTGAACTGCCTGGGCAGTTCTGCTACATTGGAATATGGAATATTGTCACTGGTGATTAACTAGAATGCCTCAGAAGGAGAAGGAGGTGAGTTCAATCACGTGTCTCTACAGTTTGTGTGTTTGTTTGGTTCCTGCAGAGCCTTACTAAGCACACAGTGACACAGGATCTATAGGGAGATATGTTAACTTGGGAACTTTACTGTGTCTCTCAGTTTTGTCTGGACTTAAGGCCCAACACTCCTGCTGTAAATGCCTAATTTCAGTATATTCCTTATTCCAGGAATAACTTTCTCCAGACAAAACCAGTTCAATATATGATTTTGGACTACCACTAATCAGCAACAATCAAGTATCTTTTAGCAAGAGTGCTTTTTCAAACAACCTTTGAGTTGGTATTACCAATGCTATCTGCCCAAGTAGAGCAAAACCTAAAACTGTGAGAGAAACAGGTTGAGTACCAGGAGCAGGCAGCTGGTTGCTTGTTCTCCTGCCTGCAGTGCAATTAGGCTGAGACAAAAACCATTATTCAAGAAAGAGAATTCACAGAATTCAAGAAGAACAATTCACCAGAAGACTGCGACACAAAAGACATCACCATCTCAAAATAATTTGAAAGCATCCCAGTATGCAGAATTACTCTCACCATTAATTGCTATTGCTCATTGCTAATAATAATCACTGAGCTTAAAATAGGTCCCTGAACAATGTCCCATCAAATGATTTTTTCTTGATTAAGCACATCCTGTTTAAGTAGAGTGCACTATACAGTACTTGAAAAACTGCCCCATTTATGTACAAATGGAATACAAATAGAATACTTATCAGATCCCCATTTAGGAACCATTTGCTGACATCAGAATATTCTCTTACTGGAACTCTGTAATGATTATAAAGGAAAAAAAAATGAATGATCTGATTAGGGTAATAAAGTTGAGGCAAAACTAAGTGTGGTTTTGTATCTCCTGTCACCTGCCATAGAACAGGGTAATTTGCAAGGAGTCGGTATTCAGGGAGCCCTCGGTGGCTGTTTCAGCTGATAAAGCTAACAATGAAACCAGTAGGTAATCACTCGGAGATGAGCTTATGGTGCAGAACAGTGGAATTTTTACTTTCAATTCTTCAGTTTTAAGGTATTTACTGGCACTTTACTGGCACCTTTTGCAAATAAGTTGAAGACAATTTTTAAAATGTTATAGCTTAGCACTATTTTTCTAGCAGATGCTTTTAAATGCCTGTAACAGCTAACTTGCTGTCATTTTCATAGTGTATCAGTAATGGTTATAACAAGAAGTGATAGGCTTTTCTCCTAGAGGATTGAACTGATGCATAGTATAAGTCTCTGAATGCACAGGGAACTATAAACACAAGACAAATTCTTGGTGATGTCATCTGAATTTTATGAGATCTTTACTAGAACTTAAAAGCTTCATGTAATATTTGTAGGGCGTTTTTTTGTTTGTTTGTTTGTTTGTTTGTTTTTTGAGTACAGGTTCAACTGGGCAGTTTATTGCTTGATTGTTTATCAAAAGAAGTCCCAAAGATACTGATGTACACACGTGCACTTAATTATGTCAACTAGAAATAACTAGAATGCAAGTTGCCCAACTTCTTTTATCCATAGATGTACTTTGTACCCATCACAATTCAAATAATATGTTATTCTTCAAGCTATTTTTCCTTTCCAAGGGGGAATGGTGTTAAACAAAGGGGAGGTTTAGGTCTGATAGCAGGAGGAAGTTTTTCACACAGAGGGTGGTGGTGCACTGGAACAGATTGCCCAAGGAGGCTGTGGATGCCCCATCCCTGGAGGCATTCAAGGCCAGGCTGGATGTGGCTCTGGGCAGCCTGGTCTGGTGGTTGGTGACCCTGCACATAGCAGGGGGGTTGGAACTGGATGATCACTGTGGTCCTTTTCAACCCAGGCCATTCTGTGATTCTATGATTGCTTTGTATTCCTGGGTAACCTCTAATATTAATGTTTTCATGTTCTTTTTTCGTTCTCTGAAGGATGACACATAACAGATTTTAAGGTAATTTCAGCTGTGGTCCACAGTTTTGGAAAGATGAAAATTCAATGCTGTCACTGGCAGCATTTGACACAGAATGTGACAAAACCAACACATAATCCATTGTATGAATTCAGGTATGCAGATTTTCCTCTGGAAGGTGCTACTTTAGGGTTTGTCTGACAAAAAAAATGTGCTTTTTCATCTGTTTTATGTGTTTGAGAACTGAAAATATTGATGGAGCAGAAATGCAGTATGTGGCTGGCTTTTGGTGTGTTTTCTAGAGGGGAGAATATCTCTCTAGAAATATATGGAGGGGAGAAGAGCTTAGCCTTTAACAGACTAGAGTTGCTTCCACTAGAATATTTTAAATTCTAAAATAAAAATAAATTATAATAACAAAGAAAAATCACTGCAACTTTCAACTGTAGATCAAGTCTGCATCTCAGATTCACCGCTTGCTTATACCTTTGTTTTTTTCCGTGTATTCAGGAAGATATTTAATAGGTAAGGAAATAAGAGCACAATTTGTAATAAGCAACAGTAACAATCCAAACTTAATGAAATATCTCGTACTCATTTTCCAATCCAGTTTTGTAGGTTTGAGAAATTCAAATGGATCAAGAAATTACTGGGATATTTACCCAAACCTTACAAGTCTATCAAAGCTTCAGAGGTTTAATCACCAATCCCTGCAAGCATCCTATTGGAACTTTAAAAACACAGGCCCTAACCTACCCTTATGGTGTGAAATACATGGAGAAGACAAGGAATTTGGCACAGTGTAACACTAGAGAAATTTAAGACACCGACACAGTGCCAGCATAACATACTTGAAGTCATAAGTAATGTATTTCTAATTTGACTTAGAGTTGCTATGGTGATGTATACTATATGCTTGACTCGAGTAAAGTGGCATGAAATGCAAAAGAGTACAGTGCAGCCTGATGTGTCAGTGCACAGAAATTTGGAAATGGTTTTAAATGTGGAAATGATGCAAAGAATTGTTAATTCATGGTAATATCTATATGCAGAACTTTCTTGGACTGTTCTGTCCAGATTATCTCAGTACTCATAAGCATTGCTGTAAATCAATCAATTTTATTGATTTTTTTTTAAAGAAATATTTTATCTATTTTACTGAATAATATTAATATAAGAACTCAAAATACATTCAAAATTTTTTGCCTATTCTTTGACCCCAGACAGCCAAAATCAAAAGTATGGAAAGTTCAAGAGGAACTCATGGAGTTCAGATATCACATAAATCCATGCTTTGCCTGTACAAGAACTACTCAATAGCAGTTATCATGATGCTTGATTGATGTGAAAAAGAGCTAATAGCCATGGTCTAAATTTGATCTAAGTATCTTTGAAATTTGCTGTGGCTTCTGAAAAGAACAGTTTAAGATCAGCTGAAATACAGTAGGAGATCTCCAAAATAGAAGGAAACCAGTCTAACTGAGCAATTATCTCAGCCTTATTCTAACACAGTGATTTTAAAAACAGCAAAAACCCAAACCTATTTTTTTCTCCCCAGAAGCTATCATTATTTATCAGACATGCCTTGTGAACTATTTCCAAGATCAGACTAGTAAGCAATACAAAAGTTTTCATTCTGAGGGAACAGAGAGTAGAACAACAGATGCTCAGTATTCTGGAAAAACAACAACAACAAAAAAAAACACTTTTTCTGTTTCCTAAGTTTTCATTACCTATTTATTTAGCTTGAATTTTTCTTTGCTGCTGTAATGCAAAAGGCACTGAGAAACATAAAGGTCTGGAAAATGTAAAACTCTAATACCAGTACATTGCCACAGATATATATCCTGGGTTTTCTGCTAATTATTTTATAAAATCAACATATCTTGTATGATGTACCATTCTGTCTTGCACTTGCTTCTGTTCTAAGTGATAACAGCTGTTGTTTCTCTTACAGTAGCTTGCTCTGCGGTCTGCCGTAGAAAACAAAATTTATAGGTATATATTGGTGTCATAGAAAAAATGTGGAGAAAAGCAGTGAGAGAAAATGTGTGCAGCTCGGTAGAAAAAGTGGGAAGTAGCCCTTAGTTATTGGATACAAAAATAGATCTCACAGAAAGTATGCTTTTAATAACTCTGCTCTTCTAACAAAGCAGATCTTAGGTTTCCCAGCAAGGCTGCAGACCACCCATGATCATATTCAATTCCCACTCACATAGGCAGAAAGAAATCCTGACACTTCACAGGTTAGTGTCTGGTGGTACATCTTCTTATGTATCTGCTTTGATACCACAGAATCATAGAACTGCTGAGGCTGGAATGCACCTTTAGAAATCCAGCCCATCCACCTGCTCAAGCAGGATCAACTACAACAGGTTACCCAGAGCCACAGCCAACTGGTGTTTGAAAATGTGCAGGTATGGGCACTTCACAACCTCTATGGGTAACAGTGCTCCAGTGCTTGCTTGCTCTCAAGAGTAAAACAGCTTTTTATTTTGTTTAAGATCAGTTACCTGCATTTAATATGCAACTAAAGCCTAGACCTGCTGCTAATATTTATTACCAGGTAAAGCCACAGAACAGTAACAGGTGATATAAAATGCATAACAGAGGATATTTACTTCTTGATTATAAGCTATTATGCCTAATGCAGAGATTTAAAATAATCTCTTGAACAGTGAATTCAAAGAGAGCTGCATGGTTGCTTCATTCTTTTGTGGGTTTTTTGTTGTTGTTGTTGTTGTTTTGGGTTTTTTTTTTGTTTTGTTTTTTGCTTTTCTTTCCATAGAGTAGATTGCCTGTATTTTTCATTCCTATTCACTACTCCTGAAGGATTGAAAATACTAATAAATGTCATGGTAACCACTGTGAGATTTCCGTGGTGATACTGGTTGTGTATATGCTGCAGGGAAACTGTTCTGTATGTTTGAGTCTGCAGGTCGAGGCGCAAACCTTGGCCCTGCCTGACACTGATTCAAGGGGACTACAGAAAACATCATCTCTGTGTTCTTTGAGAGGAAAAATGGGCTTGTCAAGTGTCAATGTACTCCATTAACCCACTTTATCAGATGATGACTGAGGAATTCGGGTAGGTCTCTCTTTGTCTGAAGGGCTTTTTGCCCCATGGTTTAACCACTGTTAAGATTGGTGGTAAGGCAACAAGCTTCCCAGCTAATGGCTCTGAGTAACTGTAATTACAAGCAATTTAAGTGCCTCTCCTGCTGGGACAAGATTCTGAATGATGACATCCCTTTCTCTATTCATATCATAAAAACAAGGATCTTCATTATTCAGACAGTCTGTAGAGCTGATGACTCCTTAAGAGTCTGCACTGACTGATGTGCTGAGACAACACAGGCTGAAAGGCATCTAATAAACCATTCAACCAATAGTAAACCGTATCAATGGATCATCAAGACAAGACCTAATAGTACGTAGAGTCAAAAGGCTTGCAGCTTAAATCTACAAGTACATAATACAGAATCATAGAATCATAGAATCATAGAATGGCCTGGGTTGAAAAGGATCACAATGATCATCTAGTTTGTGTCACCAACCACCAGACCAGGCTGCCCAGAGCCACATCCAGCCTGGCCTTGAATGCCTCCAGCGATGGGGGGGCATCACAACCTCCTTGAGCAACCTGTTCCAGTGCGTCACCACCCTCTGTGTGAAAAAACTTCCTCCTAATATCTTACCTAAACTTCCCCTTCTCAGTTTAAGACCATTCCCCCTTGTCCTATCACTATCCACTCCATAAACAGCTGTTCCCTCTCCCGCTCATGCACTTCCTTCAAGTACTGGAAGGCCACACTGAATTCTTCCTAGAGCCTTCTCTTCAAGCTAAACAATCCCAGTTCCCTCAACCTTTCTTCGTAGGAGAGGTGCTCCAGCCCTCTGATCATCTTAGTGGCCCTCCTCTGGTGGGTCAGTTGTATTTTAAAAATTGATTCAGCTGTGTATTCCATATATCCAAGGAATAAATACTTCAGAATATCATTTTAGAAAGCTATAAAAGGCTGCAACTACTACTAATGAAGGAAATTAGATCTTCTCTCCTTCGCTCCTCCCCAGGAATTTATTAGGACAATAGCAAAACTTTAAGAATCTTTAGCATCACTTTCCCCAGTCACGTATATGCAGAAAAGGATTCCATCAAAATCAGTAGTATCTCTCTGGAACAAAATAAGCATTGATAAGAGATTATGTAGCCCACCTCTTGCCTTGGTTTACCCTGAAAGTGTTTTAAACTTACCAGTTATACTTTGGTAGTGATTGTTTTGTCATAGAAGTGATAAATGAGAAATGCTCTTCTGGGTAGTGACAGCTCTTGTTTTAAGGCACGGGTACATGAACATGGACTAGAAGGAGTCACTTTAATGCCAGTCCTTGGATCACAGTTGGCCATGCAATGAATAACAACTTCATAAATAATTCTCCATCTCTGTCCAAAGAAAGTACTTGAATCACTTATTCCTTTGACTCCACTCGGAAGCTTGTTATAGAATATCACTGCCCTAATGGTAGGGAACTTCTGATTTCTAGTCTAAATATATCCAGGGAAAGTTTCCCCTTGGGAAAAAGAAAAGCTATTCAAGCACAACTGATATATATTGATATATATTGATATATATTTACTCAGGTCTTATTCACAGAAGAAGACTGTCATTTCTACAGACCTTCTTCTAGCTTATTTAATTAACCAAGATCTTTCTGTCTCCCTTTCTTTGCCTTCTTGTATCGATCTCACTACAAATTACTGAAACTATGAGGCATAAATGTTAACAGTTGTTTTTTTGTGGTTTCTTTAAAGCAAAATTTGGACAAGTCTGACAGGGGCTGGAACTATTGGATGAAAAGTCATACTCTGAGTGATTTTCTATAAAAGATTAAGAGAATTCATGGATGATTTTTGATAAAACCTATACTTAAACCACAACAACAACAACAACAAATAGTTAACAGCATTATCTTGACCTGCCTGCTTCAGTTTTGGTAAATGCATTATTGTCTCAGGATGAGAAGAAGAAAACCTCTCAGAAGATGAAATTATCTGCCATAGCACGTAGTCAAAAAATAGCCACGTTTTCATGTTTCCATTTAAAGGATGGAGTTGTGTGTATCTGCCAAAAGTAAGGGGCCCATGCTGAAGGATTACCAAGGGGAAAAATCTGCAAGAAGGCAGGTCTGTAACCATGGGATCACCTAATTAAAAAAAAAAGAAATATATATATGTATATATATAAATAAATTACATACTCCCATTCCACAAACCACCACTGCTTGGTTTTATGTTGTAAAGTTTTTCTTCCTATGCCAGACTTTAAGTGAGACCTTTCTTTCTTTTTAAAGAGAGGTTTCTTTAGAGGAATGCAAAATGGGAGCTCAGACATATTGCATTTTAAATTGGGCATGTGAGGTTTTTTTGTTTGTTTTTGGTTTTGTATTTTTGTTTTGCTTCTCCTAACTCCTTACTGCATCTCACCCCTAAGGAGGAAAGTCTGAAGTGCTTAATGCCAATGCTCAGTTTTCCAGTGTTCACAGCATAGATACGGTCCTCCCTGGAGAGTGTCGAACCTCTCTGCACTCACACAACATCCATGGGAACTGGAGAGCACCAACAAAGATTGTGCAGAGGTATTTCATACTTCTCCCTGCTTGTGAACTTCTGGGCTGTTTCATTTTGTTCTGTTTTCCTTTTATGTTCTTTTAATAAATCCCTAGGCCTTTCATCACTAATGCAGCACTAGACAAAACAAGTGGGAAGGATTATATGAAATTTGATCAACAGCAACAAAAGGCCAGTGTAACTGGGGGGTTACTGCTCTGCTTGTGATGTTTTAACTTTTGTGACAGGCAGAGGCTTAATTTACACTGGGATTTCCTGCATGATTTACAAAGTAGGAGTGAAACCCCTTATATCCATTCTGATAGATCTCCCCCTTCATCCATCAGTGCTGACAGTGCTAATCTGTGAAGAATTAGTGACCTAGAAGTTCAAGTCAGCTATTCCCTTCGTCTGGCTATAACACTATTCATGGCAACTGCATATTAGTGGTACCAATAAATGTCAGTGTGCAGTGTGAAGAAAAATGACCGATTGCACATTTTTGCATGAGAAAGTGGTTTAGAACAAAAAGCCTGGTTATCAAATCATCAGCATGAAAATGGAATGCAGATGACAGAGTAGTCTGTAAAGAACTTGATTTTTGTTAACTAAATTGTTTCTGTTCCCCTTTCAGTTAGTTGGTGTTACTTACCATAGCTGTGTCTATCTACAGATCAACTTGCAGCTTCATGGGAGTTTCTTGAGGGATGAAAAGCATAGCTAGTGTGGAGCTTTAAGCATCAGCTATGTCCAACTCATAACTGAATTGGCTTAGCAGCACAGCGTAGACTTAAAGGTCACAGTGATTTTGGATACTCAAAGTGCCTCCACCTGGCTCTTTTCTGATTGAGTTTGGGAATATATGCTGCCATCAGGTGACCATTTCAAAGGGTACTTACCAATGGAACTATTGAAGACATGTGCAGAATACAAAGAAAAGAAATAAATCTTCTGTCCTTCCTTGAAGAACAGCAGCATATTTTCTCAGCAGGCAAAAATATATGAGCTATGTTTACTGTAATACTCCACTGAGATCAGAAACATAGGTTTTATGACTTCTCCCCTCCATGCCTGCAAAATATGCAGAATGAAGAAATTTTTCAAACAAAAGGAAGGTCAATAGTTACTTTTTTTTTTTTGGTCCTTTCATAGTCTGAGTTAGAATGAAAGGAGTTTAGCAGGTCAGCAACAATGAGATTGCTAATTATACCTAACAGTCATTCAACTTTTTTCCCCCAAATTATGTACATTACTCCAAAAGTATTGCTTCCTATTTATTTCCAGGGAAACTACAACAGATAAAAAAAATACAATAACACTATTTGATAGAGCACATTCTCAGCACAAAGCACTACTTTAAACACAGTCACCACCAGTAGCTTTACGTTTATGCCAGTAATGAACAAGAGCCTCCATGTTGCACTAGATCAGATTTTTCTGCATCAGTGGAGGTGACCCACCATTTCACAGCCGCTGTGATGGCATTGTTGCTAAAATGCACTGCCTCACTGTGCTGACATCCACTGTTTCATCTCCACCAGTGTTCAGCAAGCATCAAGGAATGTGAATGGATGTCATTTTTTTCCACATGAAGGAATTCAGTGATGCTACTTTGCTTCATACACACTTCCATGTCAGACACCGTTTTGTCAGATTGCTCCTCTGCTGCTGTCATACAACAACAAAATGTAGTGGAAGATTGGTGGGGATGTTCAGCCTCTACTTCCATATCACCAGTATTCACCTCTCATGTTGTGGGCCAATGTCATAAAACAGGAGGCATTACTTTCAGAACAGTCCTTGTAGTTGACTTGTTGAGACAAGGTTATTAAAATAATTTCAGGTAGCAGTAACTAGGGGATACAGTATGCCAGTACATGCTCATTTTGAAGTATCCTTTTGGGCTCATTATGACATTTATTACCATTTGTACCCTACAACCTATTGGAGGGAAGCCAGGCTGACCCTAAATGGGGGAAAATAGCATGTTTGTTCTGGAGCACTTCATTTTACAGGAAATCTCTTAGCTGCTGTTTTTCTGAAAGCTTCTTCTTCCCAGACTTGGACCATATTTCTCTCTCCCTTTTGTCAAGAATTTTACCTTTCAGAATGGGTTTGACTTTTAAAGGTCAGCGCAAGCCTGTCCAACGTCTTCAAAACTCTGGACTGGAGTCAGGTGTTCCTGAATGCCGTTTAAATGTCAGTTTAAAGAGTTCATAACTTGACAAGGAGAAATATTTCACAATGGCACCCAGCTCCTGTGGTGCTGTGCAGCCAATTTTTTGGAGGAAGCTATAGAAATGTACTAGAATATCTCTCATACTGAGATACGGTTTCCTCTTTACAGAGGCCTGCAAGGATCTGGCCATACTTTGCCACAGTGCTGCTAGTCACCCAGAGCCTTTGGCAGAAGTGGATTTCTTCAGGCAGTGGAGGAAAAGTCTCTCCATCCTTCTGCTGTGAACTCCTGTCTTCTCATTGTACCTCTAGTACTGCCTTCATATGATGTATTGAGTTACCATACAATTTAGACTGTCGGGAGCACTGTAACACTTGTAACACTTGTAACATTTCCAGTCTCCTGCCAATGATAAAACATTATGCTATGAGAAGACAGCAGAAAAGTAAGTGTCAAAAAAATGCTGAAAATGAGCTTGAGAATTGCAGACACATTACACATAAAGAGAGGCTGTGCAGGCTGGAAGTCCTTGAAAGCCAGGAGGGGTTTTAAACAATATCCAGTGTACACATCCTATTTCCCATTTGATAGAAGATACATTACAGGTCCCAGAAAACTGGGTTTAAAAGGCAATAGGGCAAGACTTTACCCACAAAATCCTATCTCAGGACAAGGTGGAAGTTGAAAAATCATTATCTACTGAGAGAAAATGATGTGACCAGCATATCCCAAGGCAATGTTCACATTTCAAAGAAAGACAAGTTTTTAATGTGTTCACATATTGACAGTTGCAGTAAGGAGAGGCTCTGAGCAGGCTATGTCAGAGAGCAGCACTTTTCTGCTATTCTGCTATGCTTCCTGAACATGCACCTGGGTAGCTTAGCCTGGAAGGAAAACAGAGTGGCTGTCTGTGACAATGAACAGTAGGAAAAGGCCTCTTCTCTATTAGCAATTAACTCATGGTTTGACTTTATGCCTTATTACTGCAGTGACTTGTAAAACTATTTTAAAATATGTGGTGGGAATTGGCATGAGGCAGCAGAAAGAAAGGCAAAAGAATACTTTATATTTTTAATATTTAACCCAGAATTATTCCCAAAAGAATGAATGTGCTTTCTTAGTTCAATCTAGAAAGATTATTTGTAAACTTGAAGATTCTTGAAGATCCTATTTCACAGCCCAGTAATCTGAGATTGGTAGCAATGATTTTATTTATCATCACTTTGAAACTGAAGCCTGAAGAATGAAATTTACATTTTCTTAATTAGGTCCCTTAAGAATAGCAAGTTTTCAGACACTCTTTTAAGAGTTGCTCCTTTAAGCTCTAATCAGTAAGCTGTGGTTCATTTTATTGGATTTTAAGGCAACTACAAAAATTGATTGGATGAAAAGGATATATCGAAAGCATCAAGACAAATCTAGACAGGAAAGCTACTGTGCCATATCTCCTTCAGTCACAAATGTGATGATAACATGGGATGAAAGGACATCTTTGCTGCAATTAAAACCTTTAGGGGAAGAGGCCACTGGAAAAAAATATCTTGGAGAAACAAACAAACAAACAAAGGCAACTCAAAGCAGTAACTAATGTCAGTACTCTCATTTCATTGCAACTCAAAGATGCTGAATGGCCAAACTAGATGACTACTTGATATAATATCATATAAAGATCATATGATATTATGATCATATTCTTCTAGCCCAAGGACATTCACAATTGCTGCTGCAATACCTGTGACTCTGACAACATACAGAATCCCTCTACATCTAAACTTAACTGATTACATTTTTTTGTACAGAGAAGTTAGGGATGCCTCATCCCTGGCGGTTTCAAGGCAAAATTGGATGGGAACCTTGGTAAGCTGACCTAGTGCCTGATTTAGTGGTGGGCAACTCTGCACTTCACAGGGGCTTGGAATCTTTAATGTCCCTTCCAACCCAAGCCATCCTATGATTCTATGACAACAGAATAAGAGGAACAAAGGGACTGTAAACACTACAGTCTAATTAGGATGAGTTTTGATACAGTGCAATAATTTTGAGTCTGTTACCAGAGATGTTTCGCACTGAAGTTCTCTACAGCAAGAAAATCAACCTGGATTATAGTTGATATCTACAGGAGCTAAAGTAAAGTTCCTTGAAGAACCACTGCACATCTTAATCTGTGTCATTCAGAACAGAGTTCTCATGCCATTAGGTCTTGTTGTCTAGGTTCGTATTCTATTTATTGTATTGAAGATTAAATTAAAAGCCCTTGGAGTGTGGATTCTCTTCCTTTGTCAATTTGGAGATTTTCACAATCTCTTTATTAGATGAGTTTCTTCACAGAATCACAGAATGGCCTGAGTTGTAAGTGACCACAAGTATTAGAACCTCCAACGTCCCCAACACAGACAGGGCCATCAGTTTCCACATTTACTACTAGACCAGGCTGCCTGCCCAAGGTTCCATCCAACCTGGCCTTGAACACCTACCTCCAGGGTTGGAGCATCCACAACCTCTCTGGGCAGCCTGTTCCAGTACTGTCTCCACTCTCTCTTATAGAACTTCCCCCTGACATCCAGCCTAAATCTTCCCTCCTTCAACTTAAAACCATTTCCCCTTCTCCTGCTGTTATCTAGCCTTTCAAAAAGTTGACTCCCCTCCTATTTATAGGCTCTTTTTAGGTACTGAAATCTGCAGTTAGGTCATCCTGCAGCCTTCTTTTCTCCAGGCTGAACAGGCCCAAAAGATCTTGAGGCAATAAATACACCTTTACTACAAACCTGAGATGTCAACCATTTTTGAAACTTGTAAGGAACAATGTGATATGCTTGCAGACTTTCCAAACCCTGTATTGAGCTATTTTGAAATGTAGTTGAGGCAAAGATATAATTTCAGTGTCATGTTGTGCATCCTCCAATGTACTGATGGACTTAATTTGAAATGAGAATCCTGAACAGTGTATGAATAGTAGATGATGATTTACAGGAAAAAAAAATGGTGGTGGGGAGTACACTTGAAGTTAGTTATGTTTTCTAAGTTAAAATGAAGAAAAAAGAGGCTTGTAGAGAAGATAGATACTGTTTGCCGTGAATAACTTGAACAATATGTCTACTTCTGTTGCTTGTAAAATTTGAGTTCTGCTGTAACAGTGGGAACAGTTTCAGCATACAAAAATTTCTTCTGTGAACATTAGTTTTAGTTTTATAGTTTTATCAGATCAACTAATTTGCAGCTTCAATTGAGATTACACTATAGAAATTTTTGGAAAGTTTAACCTTGACTTCACTGGAAACAGGACAAAAGGAATTAGGAGACAGTGTAATGTAAGTACTTCCCAGTCAAGTTTGAGATTTGTGGCTACATGCAGTTAATGAGAAATCCATATAGTCATGTTATTTTGTAACAAAAATTACATGAATTGAGGACCTGAGGAAATATGTGCCTGACTCCTTTTGGACAACTGATGGGAAGAGATGGAAAATCTATTTATTCTTCTGGGTTAGTCTTCAAAGCTAGTAAGCTAGCTACTATTTAACATTAAGAAATATATACATCAGGTGCAACTTATTTGTCATTCAAAGCAAAGGAAGTAGGAGAAAGTCTAGACACCAGGTTTCCTGACAGTTGAAGCGTTGCACTATTAGCAATGTCTAAATAAATAATAGATATTGTGGAAATGATCCTGTGAGTGACTAGCGAAAACATTTCAACTTGAGGTAGCTGGGGAAAAAAATGAAAACATTACAGAAATAAATAAAACAGGATAAGAAGCAACTCAAGGTAGACTGCTAAAAATAGACACAGTCGCTATGTACCCAATGACAAACCTTTATATGCTCACAGCATCTTCGGGAAGGGAATGTGCTGTACATTTAAACATTCCTTCTTTTTACCAAGTGTATTCTTAATTGAGAGTTTTGTTTTTTTCCTGATCTTTAACTTAAGATGTATACGTATATATAAACTCTGCCCATCTCAAACTTAACAGATTGAAATCCATTTTCCAGCAAGTCTGTTATTCACAATTAATTGCACATGGTCCTAATAAATTTAACTGACATTCCGTAACCAGTCCACTCCTTCTAGTTGGCATGGTATTTTTTTGTGAAGAGTGGAAATTTTAGGGATACTTTATTTCCTCTTGAAGTGAACAC
This sequence comes from Perdix hodgsoniae, assembly GCA_035772895.1. Lineage (NCBI taxonomy): Eukaryota > Metazoa > Chordata > Aves > Galliformes > Phasianidae > Perdix > Perdix hodgsoniae. Next base: position 8,199,093 of record JAPSGF010000027.1, on the reverse strand, counting down.
TGATTTTCATTTTTAATATTACAGATATTTGCTGCTTCAGTCCACCCTCAGCCAAAAGCCATACTGCAATCTCTCTGCAGGCAGTGCTCAGAGTAATGTAATGAGATGAATAAGAAACAGGGATGGAAGAGAAACCAAATTGCAACCTCAATCTGAGAGCAAAGGTGGAGGTCATTGGTGGGACAACATGATTACTTTGACATAATTACAATAGTCAGGAATAAATCAATCTATTTCATTTCAAGTGATGGCAAGACCCCAATCTTTGTATCTACAAGCAAACTGATATATAAAATAAAGTTGGGAGTAAGGGTGGAAAAAGAGATTATGTTGTCAGATGGCAATGCAATATACAAAAGCTTCACAGGTAGTATCTAATTAAGTGATTCAGGAAAATTGTTGTCACAGCTTTGCAGACTCACGCATGTTGAATAAACAGGAAACATTCTACTTTGAATATGAGTCTGCATTCAGAACAACAGTATGTCTGCTATGAGATGCACTGTAGTAAAAACAGAATCAATTTCATAGAAGTGCATCCTCCCTAATGCAATATTTGGTTAGCAACTAAAAAAACTATTACTGTCACTGAGATACCTTAAGTCAACCTTGAAAATAGGTGAAAGGTATACTAATTAAACCTTCACTAATATTTCAGTATCTGCTTGCTCAAATCAATGCTGTCTTAAAGCCAGTTGTGTAAATTGACATGTCTAGAAAAAAAAAAAAATCAATCAGAACAGAACTTGATGTAGTATTTTTTCTTTAATGATGATGGCAGGATATCGATCTTCAAGTTTAAATAGCCCAATTATTGGTTTATTGCACCAGTCATCACCATGACTCCGGGAAGATGACACGACAAGAACCAAGGTTGTAAATGAAAATGTATCCATCAAAGTATCTTTCACTCTAGAACTCAAAGTGATCATCATTCATTATTAGCAGCCAACAACCGGAAGAACAGCTTCCAGGCTGCCATTTACACAGAAGACATTTCTATGTTGGTGAAGCAATTGCTGTGCTGTGAGGGTAGGCTATCTCACTGTTTCCAGCACTCATGGACAAGCACGGAGATCTTGAAGAAGTCCATTTTTTTTGACCATGTGAGGGTCTGAAGTACAATGGATGGAGACCAGAGTTCCCCTACGTTGCAGGAGCTGATGCCTGTGGATGGGAAAAGATCTAGGAGAGTTAGCGTAAAAGAAAATTGGAAAAATTGGAAGAGAAAGAGAGAGCAAATAAAGGAGACAGTCACCTGGGAATGAAGACAGAAGAGGTTTTAGGGCACAGGGATTTGAGAAAGGTCTGTTCAATAAAGAAGATGAAGGGAACAGCAAAGAATGAGAAAAAAAAATCAATCTGCAAAGTAGAATGGAACTGTAGAGAAATAGTGTGAGGTGCAAACTGGAAGCAGTAATAAATATAGCAAATAGAAAATGAACATCCTGGGGTTTAAACTCCTGTGCTACTGCAATTACGTAACTGTTCTTAATATTGTTGAATTTGCCTTGCAAAAATTATTAAATATTAGTTTACTTCTGTTGCTAAGTGGAAAATCCAGACAAAAGCAGGCAAGCCATGGGGAAGTGAAGGAGGAGGAATAATTATCTACAACCATAAACCACATTACAATCACTGATGAGAGAAAGAAAAAAGAAGAAACAAGAAAACCTCTGTGATTCTTCTCTTATTTTGGTAATAGGCTAGAGAGTTTTCCATATGAGAGGAACAGCTCATTTCAGCTTCAAATGAAGTCCAGACTGACAACATGCTGTAACATACCACTACTCATAATTCAGACTAAAACAAATTTCTTGCTAGTACTTGAAGACAATACTACCCTCAAGACTCAACAGTGTTCTTATCCATTGATAAGGCAAGGCATGCCTTGAAACCACACACATACAGCCTCCTGAATGTCAGTCATATTTCTAACCTCTGTCAGCCTTTTACAGGGATGTCTTTAAAATGGAAGTCTTCCCACATGCTGTTATACTGTGTCTTCAGAGAAGTTTGCACATTGGCAGCTGTGAAAATGAGAAGTAGGGCTTGTCCTGTGTGTATATAAGTTCTGGATTAGGGGTTTTACACTCACTATTTTTGTGTGGTTTTCTTACTGTTCAAGAAAATGTCTTTTTGTTATTATGGATACCAGTCCTTATTTGTTTTGTGCTGTGTAATCATTCACTTACCATGCTAGGTAGCTGACATCTGGTGAATTTGGCACCACACTGATTTTAAATTGATTGATCCACTGATTTTAAATTGAGGATTGGAGATATAAAGAAGATATAATTGCTAATGTGATAGAAACAGTACTAATGTATTAGTCTAACTCACAACAATGCAGCCAGATCCAGGTAAAACTCAAGTCACAGGAAATTTTTGTGTTGTAATTTCTGTTGCTGTTTTAGTGAGGGCATCATGAACTTTAAGTAAAAAAGATGAATAGATCCTTCACCACCTTCAGAAGTGGAGCTGCATTTCATTTGAATGCTCAAATTTAGTCTAGGCAACAACTCAACTACAGCTTTGTGGTTCTTCTCTAGAAGCTGTCTTTCATTTCATTTATGTCAAATCTTATGTCTGAAATTGTATGGGAGCCCCCATTTGTGAAAACATCTATCTGTCTGATAAGGTTATATTGATTAAAGGCCTTGCTCAATAATCATGGTATCTTGGAAAGTGCCAATAGTTCAATGGCAGAAGTCATCTGTGGAAGGGGACCTTCAAAACCATCAAGTCCCTGACCCATCACTAAATCGTGCCTCCTCAGTGCCATATCCACATGTTTCTTTAATAGCTCTAGGGACAGGAACTCCACTACATCCTTTTGCAGCCCATTTTATTGTTTGACCACATTCTCTGTGAATAAATTCTTTCTAAAGTTGCTAGCAACAGTCTGGATGAAATCTTATTTTGCTACAGCCTGTATCTGTGAGGTGCAGAGGGCTCCTCATTCCAGTGTTAGCAAAAGTTGTGGATTCTGGGCATGCCACAGGATTGGACCCATAATAATTTGATTCAAACTACACAATAGATTCTGCACTCACAGCTGTCTGATTCTTCTAATATGTCCATTCCTTTTTCTGGTCCCAGGAGAAGCCTGTGAGAAAATTAGAGATACAGATAATGGCAAAGCAATTTAACTGAAAAGAGCAAAAGTATGACGACCTTTTCCCCACATGAGCATGACTCAAGATAGACAGCTACTTTCTTTTATTGGTGTATGTACACACTCAACCTTACTATTCTTTTCCTCATTCACATGAGCATGCCTCAAAGGATGAGCCAAAATTCTATGGTGTTTTAAAAAATTGCCTATTTAACCAAAATGTCAGCACCTAAATGGAATACTGCACCTGTTCTGAAAGGGACGTCAGACACTGGGGCACCTGTCAATGTGAGGCAGCTCACAGACCTGGGTTTTTAATTTTTCATCCAGAAAGAGCTTGCTAAATGTCATCATACAATTGGCATAGGCCTGCTGATCTCTCTGGACCACTCACCTGAATAATGAGTTAACTTTAGAAGTCTTTAAAAAAAAAAAAAAAGGCAGCAGAACTGAACTTCAGATAGTTTTCAATACTATTGTACTGGGAAAGAATAAAAGCTTTTAGAATAACCTGAAATATTTCTACTCTCGCCCTACTACTACATTCTCATTTCCTTGAGACCGGTCTCTTTAGAAATGTAGCATATTTATTGGAAAGTGATAATAATAAAAAAATAAGCCTAGCTAAAGGAATAGTAATTTGTCTATGGCATTTCAGCAAATGTGGCAGTTTTCTCCTGCGTCACTAGCTTATGTTAGCTGTGGGAATACAACCAACCAATAGGTTTCTGAAGCAACGGTGAATAAGAGCCCATAAAAAAATTCATTGGTAAGCTGGGAATCAATCAGTGCTACTGTAATCAAAACCCAGACAGATTCTTCTCATGGTTAAAGATAGCATGTCAGATTGCTACAGACCCAGAAGTTAAATTTGCTAACGGCAAAATCCAAGATTAATGTGAATATTTCTATGGGAATGTAACACATTCTATGAAGAAAGCCTTTCACAGTAGTTTAATTAAAATGATTAACTTTCAGAGGAAAAACAAACAAACAAAAAACAAAGCAAAACTACAACAACAACAAACCCAACAACCACAGCTGTATGTATGGCACCATCATGTTAAGAAAGCTATGAACCTTTTCCTTGTACCTAACATTTTGCTGAAAGCTGGTGATGCTCAGTGAGCTATCGCCTCTTGTGAAAAATTCTGTTTCCTTCACCAGTCTCACAGACCCTCTGGACTCATCAATCTCCGAATGAAGACATATCAACTTGTAGCCTTAGGTGGTATAAGGCTGAGGATGGAAACCATTTCAACAGTGCTTTCCTTACTTTGTCAGGATTGCCAGTCTCTGAATTTATTTCTCTGGAGGAAAGTATTTGCCTTTCTGGGTGAAGTTTTGCTGGAGTCTAAATCACAGACAGCGAGATTCTGGTGCCTAAAGATGGAATTCTGCTACCATGCAGGGAGCATGATCTGTGATTCCCCCTAGGGTGGGGATCTATCTTCCTCCCTCCCTCTTCATATGTCTCACTTGCAGCCTCAAGAGTGGCTCAAACCCTTTTTCAGAAAACTGTACAGGTGACTTGTGAGAGGAACTAACAAATACTTAATAAAAATTCATTGGAATCACACTAAACATCATTCTTTAGCCACAGCCTTTTTGTTCTCCCTTCCATCGACATGTTATCTAATTAATCTCTACTCTGTCCGTATTATAAACATGATGAAGATAACTATTAACAATTCTGTGCTGGCACTCCTTGTGGAATAATAGCCAGAAATGCAGTCTCAGTGTCTTGAGTTAGTAACAGATTCTCAGAAACGAAAGGTATTTTCTGTGTACGACTGTGGTAGAGGTGTTCAAAGCAGAAATAACTTCTCCTGACTTCTCTAATCTTGTTTTAATCTTACTTTCTCTTGATGTTCTTGGGAATAAACAAAACAAAACAAAACAAAAAAGGTAAATCATTGGCTTCACCAGAAAATGTCACAATTATTTTCGATAAGAGTTTTTAACAGTGACAAATAGTTTTTTTCTCCTGTCCCATACCACAAGGCTGATTCCATGTCTGAACATAGACTGAGCACTTGCAGTCTGTTGTAGATGTGCCTGCCTTTACATCTGAACAGTGAAGAACATAAAATCATAGCCTCTATATTTGCTTCCTTTCATGGACTTGAATACTACTTGCAGCAAGCTAATTATCCCACTGTTCTGGGAACCAGATATTCCTTCTGTGAAAGATTTGATCTTACACTTTTACTCCAATGTTTCTACACTATACCTCAGTCTCCCACAAAACAAAACAAGAAACAACCAGAAAGAACCTCAAACCAAACCAAAACAACAATAATAACAACAACAAAAGAGAAGGGTGATTTCTAAAAATGGAGCTACCTTTTTTTTTTTTTATGGTCATGATAAAATATCCACCGGCAGATTCCCGGTTGTTTTTCTTCTTTGGTCACTGATATCAGGTTCAAACTTGGTTTAAATCGCTATATAGAGAGCTAATACTTATGTATTTCTTATATTATAGTTAATGCTTATATAGCAGACATATAACAGGGATACAGGGAACCAGGTACTCTCTGGTTTATGTGAAATACATACAATAGTAAAACTGAAATTGATTTGCTATGCCTCGAAATCAAATAATCCATCCTAAGCTTTACTTACATGGATAATTGTTAGACATGTACACCGTCCCATTGAAATCAATGGTATGGTTTAGCTGAGGAAAAGTTGGCAGGAACAAGTCTTTTTTTTCTTTCTTTTTTTTTTTTTTTAAGTGTTGATTTTCTCCTGGGATTGAAATACAGGCAGATAAAGAAACTCCATTAAGAAAAAAAAAAAAAACATTTATTCATTCATTTTGCTTAAAATATCTTGCATTGGCTTGGTGAACAACTTGATGCTTCTATAACAACAGTATAATTTTACAAGTAAGTGCATCTAAAACTGGTGTTCTGCATAAATAAAGAGGCAATAATTAATAGCTGTTAGTTCTTACTATTTTGTACTTCTTTTCTTCAGAATCTCTCTATCTACTTTCTTTTGAACTACTTTCAGCAAATCCATTGGGTAAGAAATAATGGGAGAAAAACAGTCAAGAACCACTGTGTGTCAAGAAAATTGCTCCTTCAAATACAGTGGGACTTACTAGATACAAGAAAAAAAAAAAAGCAAAAAAAAAAGCACATTATTTAGCATTAGGTTTCAATCCCTTTGAACAGCAGAGATTACCAAGTAACATGTTATGTTGTTCAGTAAATACTTGATGTCCTGGAGTTAATGTTTTAATCCACAATGATCTGTCATGTGACATGTGAACAGCTGGTCCTAAAGGCATTTCTCTAACTCCAAGGTATAAAGATGAAGTACAGTGAAACTTTATAGTCATTATTAATAGCAGATTATTATTTGTAGTAGTGTGTGCCTGAAAATTCACATCAGAAATGGCAAAATCATACACACAGTCTTGCTATGTTTGCCTTTTGAAAGATGTTTCCCTTTGGGCCAGGCCAAAATTCCTCCATGCTTCAATTCAGCAAGACATACACACACATTTGTCACAGGCTGCTGATGTTAGAGCAACATGCATGTTGATCTGAGTGCCTCCCAGACATTCTCGGTCAGCATCCAGCTCCTACTATATTTTGGTTCATGTCTGTACAGGTAAAGCCGGAGACTTAAAAAGCCAGCTCCCCAACAGTTGCATGGACATCCTCTATGCTATTGAACTTGATCCCAATCCACTCAACTTTCATTTCCCCATTACTTGTGCACTGCCTTGCATTATCTGCACTTTTTTAGTGCATTTCCTGGGCACGGAGTAGTTTTTGATTACTTCTCAAGAGAAGTGAAATTTTGGAATGTGTGCCCCCTGACCTCAGCCAGCATAGCCTTTTCCCATTCCCATCTCATAGTTCAGTATTTTCTTCAACTCATGGGGAATCTCAGTCCACTCTGAATATCTTCAGGGGCATTTAAAATCTGGAGTCAGCAACACATACAACCTGTAGGATGGAAAAATGGATTTGCTGATAATGATATTTAAGCCAGCTAGTCTTCCTAGGCTCCAGTCAGCCTGCTGGCTTATTTGACCCAAATTAAGGCAGCTACTCCTCAGTTTTCCTCAATCATTTAGCAAGCAGAGGAGTCCTACCTCCTGCAGTAACCTTTCCAAAGCAACAATTTCTTCACATCAGCCAGAATTCATGAACTGTATGTAGTTGGATTACCCTGATCATCACATTTCATGCCCTTTTAGGCCGATATGCTCAAGGAAGATCCCAAGGGTACCAGCCTTTTCTTCATGTCCTCTACAGCAGAATGCAGACTCCACTACAGGAGATGGTTGCCTTTGCCAAAGCACTCCTATGTGTCATGAAAGGCAGTGTAGGCATATACAGACCACATCCACTGCTGCTGGTAGGCTTTTTCTACTTCCCTGTGCTGCTGCTTATCCTGAAGCAAAATCCTGCCCTGCCTTTCCTCAGTGGGCTTACTATTTGTGATAAAATGTTAAATGGGAGGTTTGCATTCAGGTGTTTGCATTTGGCTTTCCTACATACCTTGCATTCGACCTTTCTGCACCTCTGTATGTGCTGAGCACTCAGGAGATTTAGTCATATTCTTGTTAAGCCCTGCTAGTAGCTTCTTCACTAATGTGGGCTTCTACATAGAAAAGAATGAAAGGATCAACCATAAATTATATTTAAAATGTGCAATATATTCAATTATGTTTCTGGGGATTTGTCATTGTTTTCTAAATGCTCTTATTATCTTATCTTTCTATGCCTTTATTCCTCTGTGGACTCAAGTCTGACCAAAAAAAAAGCGAAAAAACCCAAAAAAAACAAACAACCCTACTCATGAATTCTTTTAGTGGAAATATAAACCCATAGTTAAGTGCATAGCAACATGGTGAATTTAAACCCAATATTTACAAAAATGCCTAGAGCTTGCACAGGCAGTGTTGGGGGACATTATCTGAAAACAAAGCAAGAAACTGATTTAGCAATGTTTTGTTCCTCTGTAACATCTTTTTTTTTTTTTTTTTTTTTTTTTTTTAATACATGGATGCTTAACTGCTGTAAACCGGACAAATTCAATTTTTCCCATTTTTATTTGGATGCACTCCAAATATTTTGACTGCCATGTACATTATCTTCATGTAAGGAGTATCTCTTCTCTATTTTACCTAGGATAAGGAGAACACCTCCTACAATGCCCTATTTGTGTAGTTAGGATAATCTCAAGACTTTTTAGGCTTTAAAAATCTGAAAGAGCTTTTTAGACAGAATGTAGAATGTATTTCGATTTCTACTTATTCAGAACACAAAACCCCCTGAAGTACTAATGGCTTAATATATATTTCATAGAATAAAAAATGTTAAAAAGTAGGATATTCCAAGCTAAGTAAACCTTTATCAGCTGTTCTCATGCTTTTGGCATTATTTCTTCTCAGCCCTTTCCCTCTGGGAAACAATAAAAATAGCTAATGCTCATTTTCTTCCCCAGTTCCTGCTTTCACTGCTTCTGTTCAACTTTTATCTGGCAATCCAGCTTGCATGTTAGTCAGAGTATGATTTTGATGCCTATTAGCTTTGTTTCTGAAGGCTGCTAGTCCTTCTCTCTTCCTTGCTATAGATCTTATTGCAGAGCCTTGTGCCATCACTGCCTGTGTCCTGGCTACAAATACAAAGTATGGTTCAAAGACAAAGGCAGCTCATTACTGGAACAACTACTTGCTCAAGTATGGCAAAACAGAATTTGCACAGTGAGAGAGACGGACTTCCTTAACTACCCCTCAACTCCTGGTATTACTTCCCCTAAGCTCATTGCAGAATGCTGTAGTGTCATGAGACAGACACAACAGAGGGCTCAGTAATGGCCTAGTAAAGTTTAATTTGCTTGAGAAGGAAGCAGCCATAGGACACCAGTCTGTAAAAGTGCATCCTGTACTGAAGTCAGTCTGGGATGTCGAGTTAATCATGGAAAACTTGTACTTTGTCTAAATGATAAGAGTTGTTTGGCATGACTGTGCTCTAGCCTGTACTGCTTCCATTTTTCATCCACCAGATTTTCAGCTGAATCAAGTTCGCTTTGGCTGTGCATCTGAAGGTACAACTGAGTTCCTGAGCAGAGGTACAAATTGAGGCTACATCCCAGCTCTAGCTCAAGATGTGCTGCAAAAGTTACATTAGCGGCAAAGGGGAGGAAGGGGTGACCTGGCTGTCCCTTTGGGCAGAAGCAAGCTGGTAATTCACCTCATGCTGTATCATGAAACCATGCACTGTTAGGCACATCCCAGACACTTTAGAGTTATACCAGTGTTACGGATGGCTCTTGGGTCCAGAAGAGATCAGCACAATCACACATTTCAGCACTTTCAAATAAAACAGTAAAAGCCGTGTCTGCAGCTTTCTTTACCTGTCATGCTAACATGATTTCTTCAGCAAGCACAGCAGCAGCACCCACGCATGCTTGTTAGGCACCACCAGAGCCATCTGGAGCAAGATTCTTCCCCAGTTCTTTTTTGCAGGAAGGGTCTGTCCTTCCAAGACTGCTTTTCAATCACATCAGCATTTTGAGGAATTGTAGAAAATTTGTTAGGATTTCCTCAGGCTCATAGACAGTTTTCCTATTCACCACCACCAAGGCTTCTGCTCTCTGTTTCTCTTAGCAGTCTCCCAGTCTCTCTACTGTACTGAAGTCTCCTTTCTTGCGGAACATTGCTCTCTGCCTTCTACTCCAGCTGCCCCATATTGAACTGCAACCCTTACAGATATTTTCTTCCCTGACCAGGCTGAAGTGGCTCCCTCTAGAAAAAATCTTCCTCTCCTGGAAGCCTCTACCTCCCCCAGTTACTCCTTTTGAAAAAGATGAAATCAGAAACTCTTCACCTCACTCATGCAATCTAAAAGACAGAGAAATCACAGAATCACTGAATCACTGAGTTGGAAGGAACCCTTAAAGTCCATCTAGTCCAACACCCCTGCAATGAACAGGGACACCTACAGCTTGATCAGGTTTGCAGAGGCCAATTCAGCCTGACCTTGAGTGTCTCAGGGAAACGTGTGTCTGTGCCTCACCACCCTTATCATAAAAAACTTTTTCCTTATATCCTAATATGGATTACAATCCTTGATATAATTCTAATCAGTTAAGAAACATTGTGAACTGTGCCTCATTTTGGATGACACAAGCAGTGCATTAGTGCTGATAAGCAGTTCAAAAAATTGTCATTTGTCATCAGCTTCTTCCACTTATGGAGAAACAGACTGTTCAGAATAAAGGATGCAAAATGGTAGTGGCACAACGTATGACCTGGAAACCTTGAGAGGCATACAGGCTGACCTTGAGCTTTAGACTCTGTAATGACATGGCAGAAGTTCCAGCTGGACTTTGAAAAGTCTCAAATTCAGTGCTTAGAGGTACGAAAGTACAAAAGCCCAGTGTGTCAGTCAGACAAAAGTCTGGTGTGCCAGGCAGGCAGCACAGGTGTTTTTTTACATACTATTCTAGACTTGACAGCAGAACACAGTCAGCACAGGTGGAAATCTGTAGTAACTAAACTTAAGTTAGTTTTACCTCAAAGCAAATGAGAACAGAATACAGCCACTACAGTAACAATTCCCCATCTCTCTTCCATAAGCTGTCTTTAATCAATGGGATAAAATCCAGCACTTATGACTAATGTGTAGACTTAGTTTTGGCAAAGTCTAACACAAAAATGACTGCCTGAGAGAAGGCTGAGTTTTTATCTTTGCACTGTAAAATAATTAGGGCTTTGTGAGAAATGACTGAAAAGGGATGGTCACATATTCAGAAATCAATTTTTTTCTAAGCCATCACCGCAAAGAGTGAAATGCTTTCATTATGACAGCGTGACTGTGGTGTCACTTTCAGGGCACAATTCATTTGCATGCAGTGGTTATATATTTCCTTACTTCAGACCATTCAGAATCCTTTTCATTTTAAGAGTTACACCAGTTCTGCTAGGCGATGCTGGAATAATTCTGACATCATTACGAAACGGGCACTGATGCCTACTTTCTTAATGTAACCTTTCTGACCAGTTGGTCCTGCATACATAATGGGAGGAAGATGAAGGAACAGAGGGAGAATCATCATTATAATGGGCTAGCACCAATCAGTACACACCCCACATAGTCAATGTATCAGGTGCCACATTAGACATCTTGTTATTTTCTGATGATAAGCAAGATACCGGAATGTAAAACTCCTTGGTGATAATGATGAAGAGCAACATCTACACAAGAAGTACAAAGACATACATCAACCTTATCCTCTAGTATATTAAATACACGTTTCACTTTCGGAGGTGTATTTAAACAAATATTTTTCACATTCCATGGAAAACAAGAGCTATTTCTTTAAAAACCTGCTTCTACCAGAGGTCAGTGGCTTTACCATTATGCATTAGAAGTTAAGTAGAATTATTGACAGGCAAACCACAGAAATTGGTTTATGTCAATGAAGAATGGCAAATAGATACATGTATCATGAAAAGAGCCCTAGAGGAAAAGATCTTTGCACAGTGAAATTAGATTCACAGGTCACAGATGATTTGTTAGTTCTTTCTAAGTTGTAAAGCAGTAATTTATGGGAGAGCTCTCATGGTCTCTTTACCTGCACTACAAAAAAGGAATCTTTTTTATTCAAGTTTAAGTTGCGTGTCCTCACAAGTGGCAACCCATAGATCTGACGGAATTAATGTAATCCCCTCAGAAATGAGCTCTCCTGTCATTCTGGAGGTAATAGCCATTTCTTTGAGCCCTTTGTTTCTACTCTCCTCTGGGAAGCCTCCCTTTAAAAGCCCATATGGAGGAGTAGCTAGAGGGATAGAAAATTTGCTTTTATTGCAAAAAGATGTCAAACTGTCATCTATTCAGGTTGCCTTCTTCATGTAAACAGATTTCCACTTCCTACTTGCAATTTCTAGAAATAAGCTTTCTAAAAACAAAAACAATAATAAATTCAACTAGTGCAACTCGCAAGGCAGAGATGCTCTACCTCAGCAGATATCTGTACTTCTTCCCCAAGACATAATCTGTTTTGTTGCAGTAGTACAAAGCCAGCTATGAAGATTTATGTCCCTCATGATCCTGCAGTGACAGTACTTGTGATGTCAGAAGAGTTGGGGCTCTCTTTGAGGTACTGGTAGGAAGTCCCAAGAGGTCAGACAAAGCAGCCCCAACTTTGGGGCTCTCTCCAGCAGCACAAGTCTCACAGCTTGTCAGTTTCCTGGTTGACCTCTGCAGAGGAGGAATAGAGACTGAGCTTCTTGTATTTTGTAAGGACGAATTTCCATAGCAAACTGCTGACAATGAGATGCTATGAGATAGGCAACTGATACTCCCTCTTTAGATCAGGAAAAACAAAGATCTGGAAGTTGTGTTTGCGTCTGCTACTTTCTATGCTCTCCATTGGACAGAAGGACGTGATTTCAGAAGCCTCATGAGCCCATCCATTCTGGGATCCTGTTAGGAATGAGAGGTGCCACCCAGTGCTGGTTTGCGACTTAAACGTGAGGTCGTAACCACTGCTGGCTGTCTCTGAGAAGGAAAGAGGCAGAAGCACTGTAGGACAGAAATTTCCATCTTTTCAAGATTTTTGCTGCTAAGTTTGAACTGCACAAGTAGCATCAGCCAGAGCATTTTATCTTTTATGACCTCCAAATACACTTGGCAAGGCCTCAGAATCATTTGTCCTTGGTGAAGAGTAATTAAACACTAAAAACATGCTTCTGAGATTAACAGCTGGACAGCTGTGTGTGAAAACATCCCTTGCAAAAAAGGTTAGCAGGCTGAACAGGAGTGTCACAGAGCATTGTGGAGAGCTGAAGTGCTTTAGATAGAGCTGTCAATAATGTATCTGTATGCTGTGATTGCTTTTTTAATAGGCTTAATTATTTTCTCCTCCATTCTCCCAATTTCCATCTGTATTAGAGATTTCCTTACGGCTCTGGATAGTGGTGCCAAGGGGAAATCCCTGAAGTTATTGTCAGACTGTGGCTCCACAGAGGAGGCTGCGTAGTGCTGGTTGCTTTCATAAAATCACAGGCTCACAGAATCACTTAAAGGTCATCTAGTCCAACCACCCTACAGTGAACAACTCAATCAGGGTGCTCCCCTTCCAGCCTGACCCTGAGTGTCTCCAGGGACAGGGCATCCACCACCTCTAAGGGCAGCTTATGCCAGTGCCTCACCAACTTTATTGTAGAAAACTTCTTCCTTACATCCATTCTAAATCTCTCCTCTTTTAGTTTGAAACCATTTGCCCTTGTCCTGTTACAACAGACCCCACCACAGAGTCTGCCCCTTTCTTTGCTTATGGAGGCAATGTCACGTTCATACACTCTGCTTGATTTCTCCGCTCTTTTCTTCATCTACCCTGTAGATGACCATGTGATTGTATTGCACCAAGATGAAGAAAAAGCCACTGCTATCTGGGGAACAAGACTTCATAAATCAAAGATAATTGATTATTGTAATTGCTGATTTTTTCCCCAGTGTTTACTTTCACTTTTGCACTGTACATTTGTGTAGATGGGTGTATGGGTGATCATGGTTAAGAAAGAGAGGTGGACTGATGGAAAAAATCAGAGAATCATGGAATGGCCTGGGTTGGAAGGGACCTCAAGGATCATCAAGCTCCAACCCCACTGCCCCTGATATCCAAACTAACTCTTCCTTCCTTCAACTTAAAACCATTTCCCTTTATTCTGCCAATATCTTCCCTCGTAAACAGCTGATTCCCTTCCCATCTGTAAGCTTCCTTCATGTACCGGAAAGCTGCAGTGAGGTCACCCTGCAGCCTTCTCTTCTCCATGCTAAACAAGCCCAACTCCCTCAGTCTGACTTCATAGAGGAGGTGCTCCAGCCCCCTGATCATCTTTGTGGTCCTCCTCTGGACCTACCCCAATACTTCTTGTATTGGTGTCCCCAGGCCTGGACACAGTATTCCAGATGGGGCCTCACGAGGGCCAAGTAGAGAGGGACAATCAACACCCTGTCCCTGCTGGCCACCCCTCCTCTGAAGGAGCCCATCTCCTGGAGCACTCCTCTTTTAGTTAAGAAGGGGATATATATGTTATCTGATTTTGATCAAAGGTGACATCAGAAGTAATGAAAGGATAAATAATCTTAAAGCTTCAGAGAAAGAGGATTCTTTAATAAAGAAAGGATCTATCTTGGAGATTCAACTTTCTTAAATCTTTCAAATCCTTAAGCCAAATGCTTTAATATTCCAAAATTTTGTGACAGTACTTATTTCATGTGCATTAGGAACAAGTAACCATCAGCCCCTAGCTGGCACACTGGACACTCTTTCCATGTGGAACTGGCACACTGGAGCACTAAACGTGCATTTTCTGTAAAATATTTCCAAGTTCAGGACTTCCATTATAAATCTTTCTATTTGCTGACATATGGTATTGTTTTACCCTTAGTGGTTTATGTACGTATAAAAAGGCACTGGATTGTATTTACCACCTTCCTGGCTACTGAATTGCTTAGCACAGATACTTTCTTTCATGAGTACTGCCATTAAATGCATGAAATTATTGATTTAAACTGCTTTCCTGAGAGGCTGTTCCTTAAAAAGAGCAGAGTCGGGTCTCCTTTTGTCTGCAAACTAGGCTGAATTTCATAATAAAACTTTCATCAATCAAAACTCTGAACAACAATAACCTCCCTATGATACATCAATGGCTAAATCTCCAAGAGAGCGGGCTTTATTTTTTTCTTAGGGAAAAAAATATATGAAAAAGAGAGAGAGAAAGAGAGTAGTAAGGATGCAGTGTTTCTTGTAAGGAACTCCTTTTGAAGAGATCATGCTAAAAAGACTCCTAGAGGCATCACTTGCTGCTGTAATTTGTAGAAAGGAGCTCTCTTAATTACAGCTGGAGTTTATTGCATCTCTCCTCTCTCTCCCCCCCATGTGCGTGCACGCAGAGAGCTCGAGAAAGCTGGCAGCACTACCTGAATAGCTATTGAAAGAGTGTGCGACTTCTCAGCGCCTGCTTCATTACTGGGTGCAGCTCTTCCCAGGCGTGAGAGCTCCTAACTGCATTCTCCCATCGCAAAGCCCTCGGTAAGTCCCCTCGGCCGACAGAGGTGCGGGTTAACCCAGCGATGGGAAGGAGGGAGAGGCAGGGGACGTGGGGGCACTCAGCACAGCTTCACATCTGTTCCATTTCTGTGATAAACGGGTGGGATCTTCTCTGCAAAATGCAAAAGCAATCGCGTGGAATGTTTTGTGTGCTCAGGAGTGGTGCTAAGTGCCTTCAGGAGTGCTGGAAACTGAG
Organism: Perdix hodgsoniae; assembly: GCA_035772895.1. Taxonomy (NCBI): domain Eukaryota; kingdom Metazoa; phylum Chordata; class Aves; order Galliformes; family Phasianidae; genus Perdix; species Perdix hodgsoniae. Next base: position 8,183,686 of record JAPSGF010000027.1, on the reverse strand, counting down.
CGGAATTTTTCTATGGGAGATGAGATTGGTGAATGCCTTTCAGAACTGCAAGAAGAGTGTTTGTGTCTCGGTTTGGTTTCCCCTGTAATTATCCTCTTGTTTTCATCTACCTCCTTTTTTTTTTTGTGTGTGTGTGTGTGTTTAATATGCTATTAGGGTCAAAAAGAAGACACTGTGTCTTCCTGCTGATTGATGGCTTTTGAAATGTAGAACTTTTATCAGGAGAGGGATGAGAGCTGCAGCTCTGGAGGAGATCTGAGTGCTTTTCATTTGCATGTGCCTTCTTGTCCACATTTCTGGTGCTGACTGTATGGATTTACCACGCTCAGAAGTCCAAAAAGCTAGTATATGCACATTTACTGTTGCAGACACTGATGTTTATGCTTGTTAAATGTGCTCGTGTCACATGTTTTATTAGTCACAGCCTGACAAGTGGCACTCTCCAGGTAGCTTCTTTCAGTAAATGCAGCAGAAAGTACTCCCAGACTCCCTGGCTCTTATTTACCCTGATCCTGTAAGTCAAGCTCATTAGACTCAAAAGAAAATGATAGAGGCCATCGAAGAAGTCAGCCTGTAACTCTCCAGCCCCCAGCTGAGCAATGGCATTAGAAATGAGAGCTGTGAATGATGCAGCTGTTGGAGGGTCCCAATGCACCGGAGCTGGCTGCCTTTCGATTTGAGAAGTGTGGACGAGTTACTCCAGGGATGGGCTGGAGGTTATTGGCTAGTGGTACAAAGCATTAACAGAATGATGGTCTCCAAACTGAACTCACATGCATTTACCCCATGGTGGGGTAAGTTCAATCTAGAAGAACTGCTTTTTAAGTAGCAGGATATGTGACCATTGGCTCATGTCTTATTGCCAGTCCAGTCCAGATGTCCGTTGGCTACAGCTGTCCATTGGATATACAGATGACACAGACACATTTATGAGGGGGAAAGCTGCTTTTTCTATTTAGAAAACATACACTAGTTATTTGAAACTGCTGCTTGGTGTCCCCAGACATCACTTTCTCTGCTACTGAGCAAACATGATAGCTCAAAGGATTAAGTTTTAAGGTCAGCAATGCTTGCTTTTCAGTTAAAGTGGGTAAATTTACGTCTCTTGTACAGTCAAAAGGATCAGATTGACTTTTTTTGTTTGTTTGTTTTCTTTTCGGAAGGCTTCAATGTATAATACAACTTTTATAAGCTAATACTAAAGCAGAGCTCAGATCTGTAGCCAAGAACAAAATAGGTGCTGCTTCTTGAGACTCAGTTATATTACATTATATTGAGAGGAGAAGGTGTGCAGTTGACTAGAACTGAGGTGAGGGAGTTCATATAGCTTCATACAGTGGAGGCAGTAAGTAGGAGTATCCTACATGTTCCAGGTTTTCTGAGGCAACATTACTTCATCAATAAACTAAACTGTTATCAAAATCACATTGTTACCTGGGACACTTACTGCATCAAATACAGTGGATGCAATACAGAGATAAATAAACCCAGGTAGATGAGTGTGTGTGTGGCAGAGGAGAATTTGTAAGAAAATAACAATTTTTGTTGCTGTTTTGTTTTATTTTGTATTTGTGTCCAACAGCTCTCTACGTTTGTTGCTAAAATACTGTCAGTACAACAGTGCACTGCCCTTTCTCTGTTTGTTTTGCTTTAATGATCTGCCTGGACATACAAAAAAGTAGAAAAAAATCAATAAGAAGAATCTCAGTGTGTAGAGGGTAGGAACGTGTACTTCTGCTGAGCTCTGTGCCACAGCCTTCTGTCAAATTCAGCCTTGATCACATTCATTTTAGTAAGGAGGTCTGCTATCAGCATGGCAGGATGTTCACAAAGCAACTTGATAGCAGGTCAGGATGGCAGAAAAATGCCGGGGGCTGTTTGCCAGAAGCCAGATGCCATGACCCTTCTGCCTACTGGAACTGAGTATTCTGATTATGTTACAACCCAGTACATGATAAAGAGACAAGGTATCTTGGTTGACAGGCAACTTTTGTTTACGTGGCCAGTGTCTGCTCAGTAAGGCCTCACCCATGGCACATGGGATCTGGCTTCTGTGTTTGCCCACAGATCTGTCCCACCAGGAATTGGATGAGGCTGGAGCCATTTGTCTCTTCCCACACAAGGAACTATGAGCACCTGTCAGACAAGGCTGCCCTACATTTCAATATGCACCCACACATCCATTTAGTAGGAAACATAGTAAGTGGTGGGCTGGACATATTGACTATGTTTGGACTGCTCTAAGACAGACAGCATGTGGAAATACTTGCTGTTGGTACGTGTTTTCAGGTAGCGCCTTACTCCATCAGCATAGAATCACAGATTCACAAAATCATAGAAGTCCTAAGGTTGATAAGACCTCTCAGATCATCATGTCTAGCCACCAGCCCATCTCCACCATGCCCACTAACCACATCCCTCAGTTCCACATCCATATGGTTCCTGAACACCTCCAGGAACAGTGACCCCACCACCTCTCTGAGCAGCCACTGCATCACCACTCTTTCTCAGATTTTTTTCCTATCATTCAACTTGAACCTCCCCTGGTGCAACTTAAGTTCATTCCCTCTCATCCAGTTGCGGCTAACCTGGAGAATAGGACATAATCTCCTTCCAGGTGGTTGTAGAGAGTGATAAGATCTCCCTGGAGCCTCCTCTTTTCCAGACTACACAATCATACTTCCCACAGCTGCTCCCCATAAGACTCGTGCTCCAGACCCTTTGAAGCTTCCTTACCTTTCTTTGGACACATCCCAGGAGAGTTGTATTTGTAGCAGGACTGGACTCACTGGTAGAAAAAGTGTTCAGACTATGCCAGCAAGAGCTGCTGAGATCTAAATGTACCTTTAAGCCAACCTGGGTTTTCATCAGAAATTCTTTCTGTTGCTCTCTGACTTGAAATGAGCTTGTCTCCCTGTCTCCCTGTCCGCCATCAAAGATTACAATTCATGAAGCAGAAAATGCCTGACACTCAAACACTGGCAGAGTTCTTTTAAATTATGTTTCTAGTTTATCATCCTTTTATATGTCAAAGTTTCCTATTTCCCCTCTCTATTTTTATATATAGCAAAATGTTTCAATCCAGGCATTTCAATACGCATCAGCAAAGTGTATGTGGCAGTATATCCTAATCTACTGAACACACAGGGATTTTCAAAGGACATTCCCTGCTCTAACTGTAGGGTTGTTGTTTTTTTTTTTTTTATTTAACTTCAATCACTCTGCAATTAGTAAAGCCAAACTGAAAGGGGCAGAGACTGGTGTAGTTAATTGTTTATTGACCTACAAACCCTCTCTTTTGCCCTCAGACACTTTCCTTCTTCTCTCCCTCTTTTGTGTGGTATCCCTTTGAATCTAACTTCAACTGAAGATCTTTGGAACAGCTATCACGTATCCACTCGCTGCACACTTTCTTGTCCACCATACTTCATGAAAATATGAAATATTAACCATAGCTGGAGTGTTTGGAGTAGATAAAAACTAATGCAATCTTCTGATCTTAGCTGCATTTTTTCTATGATTCCTTGCACCTTAGGGTGGTAAAAAGGAGAGAAACATCTTCAAGCCTTCTGTGAACGGTTTGTTACTACCCCAGGAGAAGGAACTCAAAATCCAGCATCTGCTGCCTTTGTTCACTGCATGGTCTTGGCAAGAGTGGAAGGACCTTGAAAAACCATGCTCACGCAGTTATCGGTCGAGAGCTGTGGAAGAACAGTACGGATGTTTTTCAGCCTGGCATTCTTTTGATTAGAATGACTTACAAATTGTTTTTTATCACTGCTAGGACAAGAGTGGAATTGACATTTAGTAGCATACGAATTCCCCCAAAATTTGTGCCCCATAATATAAATTAGGTTAAAGTTGGTTTACCAAATCTTAGGACATCAAGTTTTCATTTTATTATTCTCTGAAAGATAATCTGCAATGTAAATTATAGGAAGACAACAGTGGCACAGGGAACATACAACTCTAAATGAAAATAAACTGGTGAATTCAATAGGATATTGTAGTCAAAATTCCTCACTAAGCTGAAAAAGAATATCTACATACAGAAGTCACACAGTCTCAGTTTTCCCTTTACTGGGTTTTTGTGTTAACTCTGAAAAATAATTAAAGACGGGGAAGGAGAACAGAGCACATAACTGGATACTAGCAGGAATTACCACATCTAGTCTGTACATTTCATTGAACTTCTACCCAAGTTTTACTTGAAATTTATTTTTTTGTTTCACTGAAAAAAACGATGACAGAATATGTTCCAGCACTACAACAGATGCTATTAAAGCAGCTTCTTTCCATTATGAAAATAAAGCTGAAGCACTATAACATATGTTGTGTTGATTCATGTCTTAGGAAATACCATCCCATGGAGATATATTTGATAAATGCAATAAGAAAGCAGCTGATTCCTTGGAAAAATGCATTTGACTGCAGCATTAACCACTTGCATATTGTACTTGACAAACACTCAGATGTGATATGCTTTAACACATTGCCACAAGACCTAAAAAGTTTCATTCAGATGCAACAGTATTGCTTTATATTCCTGAATTTCTTACGAGATGCTACCTGCAAGTTGAAAAGATTGGTAAACAATTATTTTTTTATGGGAGTCTGACCCTGATGTTCGTTGCTGGCACTCAGACCTCAAGATAGTACAGTTCCTCATCTGCAAATTCAAATTGTTTTTTCTACCTCCACCTCCTCCAAGTACACATCCTTCATCTGTCTCCTTTGCTTGGGCTGCATACTGAGGGCAAAGACTCTGCCTCGCTATATGCACAACACCTGCGCAGTCAGCACCTACATGGTTCTTGGCTGTAGGTGCTTCTGCAAAAGAACTTCCTCCCCCAAGCTACTAACTAATGTTGTTGGTATCAGCCTCAGACAATGCCAGTGATGCTGGGAGCACATGCCCCTAGAGTGCTGAGTCTGGAAGCACCTGAAGGCTATAGACCCCTTCTGGGTGTGATTGCCCTGTGCTGTGGCCTCCAAGGGCTTCAGTTCCCCCTTCTACTACATCAACATTTCTCAGAAATAACAAAATTCGTACTCAAGAGTTTGAAGAAGAAGTAATGCTTATCAGTTCTAGAATCAGTGTCTGGGAATGGACATGGCAATTATATCAGTGACACTGAGAAATACCAAATTCTTTGACAGTTCTGCTAGCTCCACAGAGCTGCCTACCATAACTATTTGCCTTTGACAGTTAACTAGATAAAGTGACTCCATGGGGAGCTGATAGGTGCCCTAACAAGGTGTGTTGTTGCAACACTTTCTTTCTGACCAGGAATCCACTCACATAACTGACAGCTGGCACCTTTGGTAAAATTCAGCTTAAATCAATCAGAACAACAGCCCATCTTCCTCATGCAGATATGTCCTGAGCCTAATCCTGTGTGTTTGGCTGGAACAGGCTCTGTGAAACAGGACCAGGTTTTGGAGCCTGCTCTTAAGTTTCTATTTAGTATATTTTATGTTAAAATATAATCTAACAATACTGAAAGAGTGTTCTGTTCTACCTTTAAAGAGCAAAAAACTATCTCTCTATTGAAGTAAGAGCATTCAGTGAATTGATCCTTGGTGAATTTCTTTCAATTCAAGGAGGTTAAACCCAGGTATACAGACAGAGATAGGGAAAATAATTAAAATATTGCTCCAAAAAGTCCTGCAAAACTCTTATAGGGAATTACTTTTATGTTGCTTTTCTTGAGATAGTATAAGGGTGACCACCACTCTAGACCAAATAAAAGCCCAGTTTCTTACAGAGTCTTAAAAAGAAAACTCAGGTGGTTAAATGTAAAAGATCTCTTTCACTGTATTCAAATTGAAATAGTTGGAAAAAGGCTCCAGATAAAGCCAGATCTGCCCATCTCATAAATCTCTCTTGTCTTTTAGCTGCATTCATCCAGAAGTCAACAAGGTGACTCAAGACTAGTGTCTAAGTTTCATCTGGGATGGAATTGTTTTCTTCAGTGTCTGGTATGATGCTGTGTTTTTGTTCTAGAAGAAAAGAAATACTGATAACACACCGGTGTTTGTGGTTGTTGTTTAGCAGTGTTGTGCAGAGTCAAGGCCATTCCAGTTTCTCAGTGAAGAGCTGGGAGGAAACAGAATCAGGACAGCTGACTTAAACTGGCCAACTGGATATTCCATACCAGATAACATCATACAGAAAGAAAGTCTTTAAGGTGTGGTAGTGCATCTCACTCTTCTGCTTACTTGTGGGTTAGCTGGGCATTGGTCGGTGCATGATGAACAATTGTTTGCTTCGTATGTTATATACAAGCATATATATATATATATATATATACACAGTCATAACTACTTTGTCTTTTCATTTTCCTTATCTTAGTAAATAGTTTTATCTCAATTCAGGAGTTCTACATTTATTTATTTGTTTGTTTGTTTGTTTATTTTTTCAATTCTCTCCTCCATCCCACCGGGAAGGGAGGGAGGGAGTGAATGGCTGTGTGGTGCTGACCCACCTGCCGGGTTAAACCACAGCACCTAGATTCACTACAGAATAGGAAAATCCCCAAAGCTTTTTCTCCAAGAAACTGTCTGCCTCGTAAAGCTGTAATCAGCTCCCTAGAGCTTATTGTTAGAGCAAGCACCCTGAATTTGGCTCAGATAAAGACAGTTATGCCTTTTCTGTAAAGCTGGGAGTTCCTGCAGCTCTACATGTTGGCATTGCATATCTGAGTCTCCTTAGGGCACTGCTGGAGCTCTAGGGAAATAATAGCGGGTGTGTGGTTCTTCACTCCCCAGGCTTAAACAGTCCAGGTTTCTTCTTCTTTTGAGTGACACAGGACAGCTGGCCATTGTCACAGAGTTAAACAAAGTCATTTGGTGGTGAAATCATTCAGCAATGAAGGAGAGAGAGCTTATGTATTGATTGAATTCCCCACGGATGGTACGTGACATTGCTGAAGTAAAGTTTATAGGATCAGTTATTTGTGCCAGCAAACTGCAATACAAAGCTGTAGAAATTGTAAGTAGGTGTAATGTTATATTTAAAAAATGAAAAATAGATTTCTTCATGAGAATGCTGTGCAATGCAGGCAAGAATTCATTCTGCATTGCTTATTGTGAAACAACGCTGGATTTTACTTTCCAAGGCACTACAGAGAGCCGTACAGATGTAAGCCTTAATCTCACTACAGATCCCCCTTTGAATTCTCAGAGCATATTTTTTAGCTCAGCAGCCTACTGCCAGGTGTGTCTGAGGTCAGAGCTCAGCACCTCTGCTATTCAGCTAGCTGCCATGGTTTTAGCTTGGCCTCCCAGCAGAAGTGGCTAGTAATAAAAGCAAACTAAAAGGCAAAGCATAAGGGTACTTCCATGTCCTTCCTCCCTAGGATTTGATTTTCTTGGCATGGAGTTGGGACAAAAACTGATATTTTTTCTGGCCAGCAGTGGGAAGGAGCAGAGTTGGTAACAGGATAGTGGAGGGAGGAGAGGACATGCATCACTGTAGTGTAGCATCCTGCGTCACTTCTATTGTCCTCCAGATAAAATATCTGAAAAGTCATCAGGCTTTTGCCATCTGCTCAATTTTTGGAGTGCTCCCAGAAAAGGACAGTGCTTATAAAGAGTGTGTCCATTTTAACTAACAGATTCTTCCCTCTCCTCACGTGCAAACCATATACATTTCATTTGTGATTACGGACACAGGTGTATGTGCCTCAGCTCACATGGACACAACAATAATGAGGCTCCTAATTTGCAACTAATCCACCCAGCGACCCGCAGACTTCTAAGCAAGCAACTCTACATCCCGGTAATGAGTATGTTATTTATTAGAGTTGGCTAAGCTTGCCTGGTTTAAATCTGGATTTAATCTTATCTTAAGATATTCAGTGCTGGGATTTTGGTTCAGCAAACTGTCAGCATAAACATACATACTGCTATGTCTGGAAGTACCCACTGTACAGCCGTGTTCCAAAGCTGTTCCCCAAGAAACATGTAACACCTGTATGTCAGTGTAGATCTCATTTTTCATTTTTAATAAGCAGCAACTGAGAGCAAACCATAGTGATCACATTCTGATTATGCATTGCATGAACTACCAGCCCTGTGCACTGCTGAAACTAGTGACACCCAAAGAAAAAAAATAAAGGACCAGCACATTTCCACATAATGCATCTTAACACCTGACCTCAGGATGAAGTCAGGCAAAATCAAAACACAATTTACAGGGGTGATTTTTCTTTTCAGTTCTGCAGTTATTGAAGGCATTTAGTATACATTAATTAAAATTTAAAAAAAAATCTGCTCATGACTAGCTTAAGGAGTAACATGTGGCACGTAATTTGGATTTCTGGGTGATTTAGACAGTGAGCTGCATTATTCTTCCCTCTCATTTAAGATATGCTGATTCCATAATCTTTCATCTGGATTTTCATCCAAACTTTGGTTAATGTTTTAGTTGTCTGTTGGAAGAGGTACATTGTAGAGTGAGCAGAGCAGGATGAAAATTGTCCAGCTGAAAAAAGTGAGTATGACAGAAAGTGACCCTGAGCAACAGCAGTGTATGGGAGCTTCTAATTTCCTTTTAGTGACAGAACAATTATTTCACTTTTTCTCCAGCAGCAAACAATCCTTCTGTATTTAGTGCAGGATACATTTATAATCAAGTAGCAATTTAGCATATGACCTTCTCTCCTTGTTTGAGCTGAAAATCATCTCATGGAATCATGAGAGATCAGACTGAGAGAGATCCATGGACAAACAAATGGAAAGCTTCAACTCTCAGGAGGAAAGAATAAAAACAAAATATTTTTTAAAAAGAGGATTATAGATAGAAAATGTGCCATTTTCATCAACAGCCGTGCAATGCTAATATCATTTATTTGAACATGCGTTCTAGCAGTCCAAATCCATGTGTTCCTTTTCATTAACTAGTGTACTGGGGCTATCCCCAGACACTATCTATCCACGATTCAGCAGAGACAAACCAATCTGTCAAGCAATCAAGCTAGAGTTAGGTGTGCCTACCAGTACAGGTGATAAAAAATAATCCTACGATAGGCCTGCATCTAAAACAATCTGATCAATTATGAAATTAAATTATGAACTTTGAAATGGAAGAGATGAGAACAGAAGAAAGGAGAGGGAGAGGGAGAGGGAGAGGGAGG
>JAPSGF010000027.1:8115754-8166175 GCA_035772895.1 Perdix hodgsoniae | reverse complement strand
TTTTATTTTATTTTATTTTATTTTATTTTATTTTATTTTATTTTATTTTATTTTATTTTATTTTATTTTATTTTATTTCTGTATCTATTGGGAAGAAAATCGCCCTTCTTTTGTTTTTTTTTTGTTTTTTTTTCTTTGTTTTTTTTTTAGGCTGGAAAGCTTAAACTGAAAAAAGGCTGAAAACTGTCTGGAACAAGAAACAAACAAAAAAGTATGAAAAAGTATAAAAATACATATATCTTGCCACAGATGGATCGACACTGATGAATACTGTAGAGGATGGAGGGGATGTGAAGGCAAAGTCAGGACTCTTACACAAGACAGGGGTTCTTGCTGGAAATGGAAATAGTAGGAAGAAAGATAGGCAGGCAGCCTTTCACAAAGAAGAGGGGAAAGGAAATGCAAGCAGGAGTGTATAACAATAAAATAATAAATAAATAACAAAACAAAAAAATATATATATGCAGAGCTCCTGCTATTAGTTTTTAACTTTTCTAACCAAGCTATTTGCAGTTCTGGCACTATCTCCAGAACAAAAGCCAGGTGTCTGGAGATTTGCATAGATCTACATATGTTTTGTGATATCTGAGCAGTTTTGCAAAAGCATATCTGATCGTATACAAAAAAAGAAAATGGAAATAAAGAAATACTTCGGGATTTACATTCAGATTTTCTTGCATGTATATTCACCTTCTTCCCCCACAGCAGGAGAATTTCACTCTGGTATCACAGCATACTGGAAAAGATTCACTTGATGAATATCCCCACAGCCATATCTCCTCGCTTAAGTTAACTAAGCTTCCCAGCTCCCACAGAATACCACAGTTTACTCTCAAAGTAAACCAGCCTTGAGCTCCATACACCTCAGCCAGGTGTGAACACAGGTAATTTCTTGGTGTTTCTTGGTGTAGTTTCTTGGTGTAATATGTATCCAATCACTTTATTAAATAACACTCTTCTGGCTTACATAACACGAAGCACTGATGCCAGCACTGCTGGGAGGGGTTTGGCAAGGACTATGGTGTCTGTGCTTGGAGGTGCATGGGATGCAGACAAGGATTTATGCTGTCATGTGAAGAGCTCTGGCTCGGCAAACAGACTGTGCAAATCTCTATTACATACCTTTATTCATGCAAAATTACTTTTATGTGGGGGCTAAGAATGGAGGAAAAAATGGAGCAGACTTCAGCTTAGCATCGTGCCCCCCGTGTGCCTAAACGTGCACATGCATGAGAGACAATACCTCGGTCTACACAGAACTGTGAAATCACAGAATGGTTTGGGTTGGAAGGGACCTCACAGCCCACCCAACCCCACCCCTTGCTATGTGCAGGGCTGCCCCCCACCAGTTCAGGCTGCCCAGGGCCCCATCCAACCTGGCCTTGAGTTCCTTCAGGGATGAGGCACCACAGCTTCTCTGGGCAGCTGTGCCAGCACCTCACTGCCCTCTGTGCATAGAATTACTTCTTAACATCTAATCTAAATTGTCCCTCTTTTATCTTAAAGCCATTTCCCCTTGTCCTATCACTATCAAACTGTGTAGAAAGTCAGCCTCCCCACTCCTGTTTATAAGCCCCCCTCAGTTACCAGAACGCCACAGTGAGGTGTTTCCAGAGACTTCTTTTCTGCAAGTTGAACAAGCCCAGCTTCCCTAGCCAGTCTTCATAAAAGAGATGTTCCAGTCCTCTGAGAATTTTCATAGCACTCCTATGGACTTTTCCAACAGCTCCACATCCCTCCTGTGCTGGGGGCCCCAGGCTTCGACACAATGCTCCAGACGGGGTCTCACGAGGACAGAGCAGAGGGGAGTAATAGCTTCCCCCTCCCTGCTGGCCATCACTCTATTGATGCAGTGCAAGATACCATTGGCATTCCAGGCTGGAAGAGCATGCTGATGGCTCATGTCCAGCTTTCTGTCCATCAGGACCCCATGTTCTTCACCACAAGGCTGTTCTCAATGAGTTCTTCTCCCAGTCTTTACTCATATCTGGGATTGCCTTGACCCAAGTGAAACACTATGCATTCTAATAAGTGCACACATTTCAGTGTCCTTAGAGGTACCTTAAAGTTACTGGTGCTTCCCCTTGATGATCCCCTGATCAGAAGAACACAGGTTAACTGGGAGAAAAAGCTAGTGAAGGGTCCGTAGCACCAGTGCTTAGGTAGATCTCACTAATGGTTAACAGAGCTGAAGCATTCTCACAGACAGTGACAACTGTTTGATTTTGTCTCCACTACCTTTGGTGGAATAATTGCAAAATCAATTTATTTTGGCTTAATACATTTTTCATGTGTATCTGAATTTCACCCTTAAGTGAAAATAATGTTCAGGAGTCTTTTGTATTAAAATCATATACATATCTTCAGAACAAAAAGTAGTCACTCTTGAAGATAGATTTGTTGGTCTATCTGTCTTGCTGGAACTATTTCTAACTGGGGCAGCAGACTTAGACTTCCAGATTGCAGTCCGCAGATTATTTCACTACAGCGTACAGCAGTAGCAGGCAGGATGATAGCACACAGAATTATTTATCAGAGTGAATATGATTATGTCTTGAAATGAAAAGTGAAGAAAGAAAGAAAAAATTCAGTAGACCAATATGGGGCAGTTATTTACTGAAAAGATATGAGAAAGCACAAAAGGAAATGCGCAAAAGAAAAAATGATTATCTTCTCTCCAGTACAAGTAATTGTTTTAGCAGATCTCCTGTCAGAAAATGTTTCCCCAACTAGTTTTATTTAAAGATTCTGTGAAAGGGCAAATTGTCTAGTAATCAAGCCATTTCATGACTTAATTTACCTTGATTAGCATGGCACTTCTCAAAAAGTGCTAATCAATTTTAGCTTCTAGTAAACTGGAAACACTACGCAAATTGCTGCAGCAGCCTCAAACTACTAATCAATTTTGAAAATCTAAATCAGCATGTATTTTATACTATTATTTTTCAGTCACTGGTTTAAATGCCTTTCTTGACCTTGAAGTGAGAAATGCATTTTCATGGAAAATAATTAAAGTATTGCAGTTTCCAGTTAAAATACTGAATGTGTAAGAAATATGAAGGGCAAGAAAAAAATTTTTTGTAACTAAAGTCATAATAAGGTCATTTCATTTTTATTTTTTCATCTGATGAGGATCATTCTTACATATTTGTACCCTACATTTCTAACCGTGCAGTGCATATTTACACTGCATAATGCAGTGTAAATGCTGGGCATGTTATAGTAACAGGTTTTCTAAAAAGCTGAAGCCAAAAAAATGTTTATGTTACATGACTTTTCTGTTTTGCAAGCATAAATGTATCCCAAAGAATACCATGAGGTAACTGATAGCACAATCACATAACAGTTATCTATATTGTTATGCATCTCTTTCACGCTCTGTGTTGCTACAAATAAACCTATTATAAGTCTTTGGGCAGTTTAACTGTGTCAGAAAATTGTGAATTTTCTGATGTTAAAGGTTGAAACATTTTTTAGCAACAAGATCTAATCATTCACCATCTGGAGCTTCTTTCACTTATATGTTTATTAGAAGAACATGGGGGCCTGCTGTCTTTTGGCAAGAAAAAAAATCTCTGTTTTAATTCCGAAGACACAGAGATAGACCCTATTGCAGTATGCCTATCTTTTTTTTTTTTCCTCTGCGCGTTTCTGAAACAGACACACATAAAATTGCCAGCAAAAGGCAGGCCATCACAAATGACCATCTGATACAAAGGAACTGGCTGGTTCTGGACGTCATTCCTTGAACTGGAAGGAAAATTGCATAAGATGGGCTAAATTTTGGAACAGAAGAAAGAAAACAGCACTCTGTAATATGGAACAGCAGCAAAGCGGCACTGACTTCCTCCAGAAGACACTGGTATGGATGCAGGACTATGTTTTCTGACTTAAGAATTAGTAAGTAAGTCTTGGTGTTCAGACCCAATCAGGAATATTAAAACTACCTGTAGTTGTATGAATGCCTAAGTTTAGAGGTCCCTCTGCTGCTAGAGAGACCAAGAAAATTCCAGAGAAGCCTTTTAGAGTTATATTGCCTTTTGCCTCCCTTTGACTGCACGTAGAGCCTCCTAGGCTCGTACCTACACCTTGGGTAGGAGTTTGTATTTGCACGATGCAAAGACTTCTCAGTGCCTGCTCAGGCTATGCCTTGCACTTCCTTCTTGTTTCCTACCACTGACGTGTCCCTTCACTTGTGATAGGGGTGGATTGACTACACACAGAGTGGAAATCACCTGTTTTTTATGTCTCCTTTGAGCAAAATGCATCAAGTCTGTTGACCCCATCCATTTCAGTTGGTGGGATTCCTTTAACTTGCATCTCAATATAGAGAAATACTTGCAGTGTGCAAAACATCTGACTTCTTCAGATATTTACCTTGGGATGAGTTGACTTGTGCGTTCTAAAAATGTTGCAATGAGTGATTTGTTCAGACAGAACCAGCTATGTTCTGGACATCTGCATTTGGTCAGATTAATCTATTCAGTCCGAGGTGATACTCTGAAGTGTCACTAAACTCAGGTAGGTGACTCAGGATGTTGGTTATTGAAGGTGTTAACAATAAGCAGTTTGAAGATATGCCATCATGCTCCTATCAGACAACTAGAAGCTCAAAGAGACACTTATGTCCTGAAGGTCAGTAAATGCAGGCTCTGTCAGAAAAAGAATGGGTGGAGAATACACATTTGGGTAAAGCACTAACACATGAAATGCTTTGCTTCAGATGTCCGTAGACATCACTTCTCTCAGCAACATGAGAATGCCAATGAAGATCACATCAAAAGATTCTGCTGGAGCCAAATTAATGATTGTTAGACTACAATTCATAGTAGCAAAATTATAAACCTTGTTTATATATGAAGAATTAGACAGAGATAATGAAACAGAGAAAAGAAACTCAACTGAGAGGAAGGAGGTTAAAAGAGGAGAGGAATTATAGAAGAGTAGATGAGAGCAGAGAAGGCAGGAATTCAAGGGAATAGGTAATACAAAAGTGAGAGAGCAGATACCAGTATAAGAATTATCATACTACATCTGAGCCACTGGCCTTGATGCTCAACATCTTGTTTCTGTTAGAAACTAGGACTAAAAAATGCTTCAGAGCATGGTGCAAGAAAGCTGTCCAGTGAAAATCTATAGTGTAATGAGACCATCAAGGAAGTTCTGCTCCAACTGAGATTATTTGAAGCCCTGATCCTCTGAGTTCCACCACTAAGCCATGTCTCCTAGTGCCACGTCCACGCTTTTCTTAAATGCCTCCAGAGATTGTCACCCCATCATCTCTCTGGGTATCCTTCCAGTACCTGACCACCATCTCCATAAAGAAATTTCCTCCTGATATTCAATCTAAACATCCTCTTGTGAAATTTGAGACCACTGAAACACTGATCTACCAAGCAACTCCACTAAAACTCCTCTCCAGCAAAGGGGCAAAGAGTGGTAATTGTCCCAGGGCAGCACTATACCTCTTCTGACAGTAAAACATGTGCTGATCACCATGCTTGCACAGTCAGCACTGCTTGTGGTACCTAAAATAAGTTGAACAAAGCTAAGAGGAAATGTAGGAATTACTCAAGGATTATTCAAGGATTTTACTTCAGTAATTCAAGACAATGCAAAACCCAGTAGCCCCTTTTATTCCTCCAGGTGAGCTCTTCTCATGATGGCTCTAGTACCCAGATGTTAAGTAGAAGTGACAGCTGGACCAGGTCCTGTGCACCTCTGCATGACAGATATTTCTTTAGGACGAGGGGAACCAGAGACAAGAAGCTGCTGCCCAGCATTCACTATGAGCACAGAGGAGGGGTCATATGTGAATGTGGTCCGTTTCAGGTCCTTTCAGGACAGTGAATCATCATATCAAAGATGTCTGATGTTTTGTCATTCATGGTTCTTATTTCTGTTGAGACTAAATACAAGGTCTACTAATTTTGTGGTACTGTCATCCTTACTGTGGGCATAGACTTTTATATGTGCCTTGGACAAAAATATATAAGAAAATGCTTCCTATACACCACCCATATGGCCCATTGTGCTTCAGCTTGTGCACCTTCACTTACTTATGCTGTAATAGAAACTTCACTTTTTGGAAAGTAAATGAAATTCCATCTTAGCGGGAAATCCCTCTCCAGAAAACATGCAAATTTTTTCATCTTCAGAGAAATAAAGCCCTTTAAAGATATTACAAGGTGAAAAAGAGAGTATCTGGCAAGAATTCCCATGCTGCCATAGCAGAGTGACCCTTTACAATGCTGATTTAAATGGCATGCCTCTTTTCATATTGCATTAGCGTTTCAACTTCTGCCTCTCCTTGAGTTTAGCTTCTGGGATTTTGCAATTTATAGTCCAATGTTCTGCTTTTTCTGCTTCTAGTCTCATGTTGCTGGCTTTGCCCAAGCCTGTAAAACCAGATGACCATCTTGCTCTGACAAATTTGCTCAGGGTCAGCAGGGTAAAAAGTCTGACAGGGGAGTTATAAAAAAAGAAATGCACAAAGACATGGGCAGAATTTCTCCTCAAGCACAGCAAAGTCAGCTCCAGACTCACTCTGTTTACAGCATAGCTGCCACTATTTGCGCTCTGGGGAGGGAGAGGGAAGAGAAGCAGTGCTGGAGGAATTTGAATATGCAGTACAGAGAGCACACTTGTTTGCCGTGGCACCTGATAGACCCCCTCATCACGCAAATGTCTGAGTGTAACAGATTGCTTTTTCTCTGAGATTCAGATTGGAAATGCTTGGCAGACAAAACAAAGGAATGAATGTTTTCTAAAAATAGTCGATCTGTTTTTCCTATGACAAATAAAGATTTATGCGGACCCAAATTAATAACAATATGTTTCACATTTCCTGGTCTGACTGCTATGTGTATCTCATCAATTGATATCTTTATTCGTAGGATACAAAAAATAAAACTTGCAAGAGTAGCATTTTTAGAGGATGAAAGGAAGAGGCTGGTGTTTCCAGAAAATAAGACTATGCTTTGTGCAAGAGGGTGGGAGCACTGGGCAACAGGAAGAGGGACACTGTGTACCAACTGTCCACCCGCTCAAGTGAGATGTGAACATTTATGTCTGCTTTAGGGCAAAGACTCGTGACATATTAGCCCCTTGTGAACTGGGGAAGAAAGGATTAGGTGATCCAACACTCCTGTGAGGATTTCCCATGTGATACTAAGCATGTCATTTAGGGACTCATCTCAGCTGCCTCTAGCAGTGTACAACTTAGCAAGTTTTTTAAAATTATTTAAAGGGGAGAGATGTGTGTATCCAAGAAGCAATAAGCTCATAATTTCAGGGTGATCCGCCTTGCAGAGAACCCAGCAACTGCAGCTCAGTGCCTGGTTAAACCCCACTGTTGTCTTGCTGCACTGAGTGGGTAAGTGCCTGGTGCTACAGACTCACAGTGTGCTCGTGTAGGGCTGAGTGTGTCCGAGCCCTGGATCTCCTTTGGGACTGCTAAGCTGTTCTGCAGGAATAAGTGAATAATAGCAGCAGTTTGTTGCCTTGGGCATGGCAAACGTGGAGCTTTATAGCAGGAGGTATCTTGATCTAGAGAACTGCAGTGTGAACAGGCTTCCTAAGAGAACATCCTGTACAGTTTTGTGTTTCAGCTTCTGTAATTTATAAATCCACTGACAGTAAAACCAGGAAAGCTGGCTCTACTGAGTGAAATATTCAGTACCCTGTGTCTTTACTTACCATTCATGGTTGGAAGTCTGGTGTGATCTCTCTAACACAGTAACACTTTCGCAGCTTGTTATGTCAATTTCTCTACTGATTCCATTGGCATTCATAAAATCCCACTGTGCCTACAGTATGCCCAAGTATATCCAAAGTTTAATTCAAATGGAAATATACCTTAGCATTTAACAGCTTCTCCTGCTCCACACTGTCATACAGCTGAGCCTGTGCGAATGTAAGCTATAAGTACAATGGTCTGAGTTCCTATGCACACCATGGCAGCTGTGCTCTTGTGCCCTTAGTCCCATGCATGGTTTATTACAAAAGCACAGGAAAACATTTTCTAAGTGAACAAATTCAAAAAGTTCCTGTCTCCAATATGGATGGGTTTGGAAGACACATAGTTCTCAGATTTGACACAACTTGGCAGAATTTGCCTCACTGCTCCCAAGCTCTCCTCTCAGGAAGAGAGATTTTGGTTCTGACTCCAAGAAAGATCTTCTTTACTGTCAAGGTGATGGAGAACTGGAACAGGCTGCCGAGAGAGGTCATGGAGTCTCTTTCTATGAAGATAGTCAAAACCAACCTGGACACTTTCCTGTGCAACCTACTTTAGAGAATCTGCTTTATTGGGAGATTGGACTCGATGGTCTCCAGAGGTCCAACCTCCACAATTCTGTTATTCCGTAATACGGAAAATGTAAGGGGGGAACAGCAGTAGATGTTCGGATAGGGCCACTCTAGCAGAATACAAAGGGGAAGTTTGTTGTGTTTGTCTGAACTCCCGTATGCTCAGTTCTTGTCAGTGGCGTCTGCTCTTCATACAAAAAAACAGGGCATGTAACTTGACTTGAGAAGTACTTGTCCCTATCATGGAGGAAGATTTCTGATCCTACTCTTTGCTCCCGAGCTGGCCTTGAAATTGTCAATTCCTTCTCTTGTAAGTTGACATTTACCCCATTTTCCTTCTGCCTCCATTCTTTGAGAAATTAAGTTTTACAGAAATACAATAAGCACACTGAAAATGGACACACGTTTCATTTACTCTAATTATGCAGAGACAAAAGTTTCCATTTTAACAAACCTCATTGATATTCTACTGTGAACATGACTAGGGGAAGGAAAAAAAGCACACAAAAGGAGATTTTACCAGCCAATTGAATTTACCTAAAAAAAAAAAAAAAAAAAAAAAAAAAGCTTGACAAGACACCTCTCGGAATCACCCTAAGATTCTGGAAGGGCTGTGGTACCCTAATATCCTGGTACAGGAGCTAGTGTTATTTTGTGGATTAATTCCAAGCAGCAGGATATAAAGTGTCAATATTGCACAGGGCTTTGTGCTGGATGTGAACATGCCAGCTCTTAGGCCTCTGGGAGAAATATTTATTTATCTCACAGATGTGGTTAAATCTCTCAATATTTCATGACCCCTGTCACTAATGCACTTAGACTCTACATGATCTTTACAAACAGTGTTCATAAAACTTACATATACAGGGATTTAATAGATCTGAGAGCAAGCTCAAGAATCATGATGTGAGGCATTGAATAATTTATTAGAAAATGTAGAAAACCTTCAAGACAAAAAAGAAACAAGAGCATTTTTCCTTACAAACCCCACGAACATTATTTTTGTAGAGGTGGAAGATATTACATTTTGCTGATCTTGGGATATTTTCTTTATCATTATCAGTAATGAATAACTTAAGAATAATAGAATTATGATTTCATAAGCGTGAGTATTCTTCCTTCCTTCTTTTTTGAGCTAAAACGTTGAAATCTGAACTGAACCTACTGCAGTAATTGTCTGTATCTAGACAAATATGGTGTTGTCATGAAAAATACCACACCAAATCACTTCCTGCATTCTTGGATGTGAAAGTGGCTTGTTATGCTTGAATAAAAGTGTTTAATATGCATCAGTGATTTAAGAGGATAAACAAAAATAACATCTTATTGCTTAATAGTCTAAACATTAAGAATACAAAACAATACTGAAAAATGAAAAAAAAAACAGTCAGCTATACTATGAAAATACAGACGGAGAAAATAGCACAATGGTTTGAACCTGGTACCTGTACATATAGGGATTTTGTTCTTGTTTTTTAAACTCCCAATTTTGTCTGCTTAAGAAATTGGGCAGAATTTCTCTCAAAATATATATGCAGCTAAAAATCTGAGATGAGTTTGTGAATGTTATCTACAATATCAGTAGGTTTCTATCTTTGTCCTTCTGAGCTGCATTACGCCATAAACCTCCTACAGGATGACCTGGCTTGATAATGGCTTCATACTATCCCCACAACCTCTGCTCTGCTGTATATTCTCCTTCATCATATCTGAATATTTCATTTGTCTCCCCTACCAAGTCTGGGGGGAATGGCTGTTTATGAGGATGGACAGTGATATGACAAGGGGGAATGGTTTTAAACTAAGACAGAGGAGGTTCAGGTCTGATAGCAGGAGGAAGTTTTTCACACAGAGGGTGGTGTCACACTGGAACAGGCTGACCAAGGAGGCTGTGGATGCCCCATCCCTGGAGGCATTCAAGGCCAGGCTGGATGTGGCTCTGGGCAGCCTGGGCTGGTGGTTGGCGACCCTGCACATAGCGGGGGGATTGAAACTAGGTGATCACTGTGGTCCTTTTCAACCCAGGCCATTCTATGATTCTATGATTCTATGATTCTAAGATTCTAAGATTCTAAGATTCTATGATTCTATGGTTCTGTGATTCTATGACTCTATGATTCTGTGATATGTCTTAGTTCTCAAGATGGTCACCTTCACGCCAGCTGCATACACAGAAGTAACAGCCTTTCTTCCTTTTTTTCTTGCTCCCTTCTTTTTTTTTTTCCCTTGTATTTTGGCAAAAGAATAGCATCCCCTCATAGCCCAGTATCCCAATATTAGATAAGATGTGCTGATACATGAACCAAGGCTTCCCCTGACAACCAGCTTCATGCATACGTTGGTTTGCTTCTAATCTTTTCATGCACAAATACAATTTTCTCCAGAATTGCCCACTGTGCAAAGCTCTTCACCCATCAGTCCCCTGACTCCACAGAAGCATCAGGGCTGATTTTGCTGCAGATTTAACAAATCTTCATTACATCATTCAAAGCACAAGCTTTGCTAACTCCGTGAAGAAACATTTATGTGTTTCCAAGGAGGCATCACATTCTAGCCTTTATCTGCCTCCAGAGCTCTTTCTCAGCTCTTCCCTTCTGATAGCATTAGCGAACTGGAGCAAGTAAACTTAAATAGATTTACTAACTTAAACCTACAATAAAGGTTTAGGGGTTGATATTGCACTGTGTTACAGTATTGTTACTTTTGATTTTCTTTTTCCACTGCTCCTTGTGCTGGGACATAATTGCACACTACTATAGATTGTCATAGTTACTGTTGTAGCCATAAAAATATTCCTCACTAATATATCTCTTCAGTGGGTGTTGCTGGATGCCAACCAAATGCAAGGTGAAAGCAGAAATGAAGCTTTGCGTCTGGCATAAGAGACCTTGCAAATGCCAACAGTATTAATATCTCAATTTAGCCTACTGATTCTACAGAATACATTGCAAGGAGAATAATAATAAAAAAAAAAAAAGAGTTTTATTTAAGCATATACTGTCTAAAAAAAAAAAAATAATAATGCAATTTCAAATGTAAAAGTTCTTTTTTGTCAACTTACAAAAACAACAACAACAAAACAAAAAAACCTGGATGTTACTAGATTATCTAAAGTCCTCTGAAATCAAGAGGGAGCTTTTCTATAGGGAAAAACAGCAGGGTAGGATTTTCTCAAAGGTTTCACAAATTGGAAAAAAAAAAAAAAAGTACTGTGTAAAATAGGGAAATCCATTACTGCCAATAATAGGAAAATATATAGGACATTTAAGAATCTCTGGGCTATTTCTTGCACCTAACAAATGAAGGGGAAAAAAAAAAAAAAAGAACCAGAAACAAATCTCCACCATATTCTGGTGTCACATTAAAAGGGTATTATTTGAAAAAAGAGCAGAAATTTTAAATAGCAAACCTGGGCACCATTTATAAGTTAAGATTTATCGAGGACCTGCAAATTAGTTCTTCCTGGAAGATTACATCAACTCATTTCATTGCACTGCTCTTTTAATGGATAGAAAACAAAGGAAGAGAAGAAGAAATTTTCTTTTGAATTTTCTAAATGAAATGATTTGAGTTTTCAAACAAGCTTTGCGTTTTGAATTTCCTTTTCTCTCATCTCTCCTTCTGGGGAGAAAAAATGCGCCTATGTTTCAAAGTGATTGCAACTGGAAAGAGCTTCAAGTTGAATATGCTACTTTAATGGGTAAAAAAAAAAAAAAAAAAAAAGAAAGAAAGAAAAAAAGAACTGTCTTTCAATGCAGCAAACTTTTTCGACACAAATTTGTTTTTAGTTTGTTCTGAGATTACTGTTACTTCTGTCTTTCTGCCAACAATACTGTCAAGAATGTTGCATGTTATTAAGACATCACAAAATGCTGTTGGAAAAGATCTCCAGAGAGTTTATGTGAACTGTCTGTGACTGGTAAACAAGGACAAACAAAATCATTTGGAATGAAAATGCCAAAAATTATACTGACTCCACATTCAGTGTAACCAGATGAATAGTTATGATGAAATAATAACAGTAATAGTAATAATAATAAAAATAATAATGAAATACAACTTTTCTGGATCCCATGAATAGCAACACTTGCTGCCCTGCAACCCAGTATTTTTTGCTCAGGTTTGTATTCTTGCAAAAGGACCAAATGAGCCCTTGGACTATATGTACTTTTTCTTCCTCAACAGAGAAATGCAATTTGATGACGGTGCCCATACAGAAAACTTTACTTTGTTGTGTTCAAAGCAGAAGGCTTTCCAGCTTTGCTACATTCTGGCAGTCATCTGAGAAGCAGTTTATACATTGAATATGGGCAGTATTCAAGGTGTGTCTGCATTGAAGCTGACAGCCCATGTCTTGGGCAGGTATACCCTTTTCTGGCTGGACAAACACATCTAGAGAATGGTAGTGAATGGAGTCAAATTCACTGGTGACAGGTTACAAGTGGTGCTTGTAAGGGACCAGTGTTGGGGCCTGTCCTGTTTAATATCTTTATTGGTGATCTGGATGAGAGGATTCAGTTAACCCTCACCTCAGTAACTTTTCAGATGACACTAAGCTGGGAAGTAGTGCTGATCTGCCTGGGGGTAGTAAGGTCCTTCAGAGGGATCTGGATAGTCTGGATCACTGAACTGAGGCCAGCAGTATGAACTTTAATAAGACCATGTGTTGGGTCCTGTGTTTTGTTCACAACAACCCCATGCATTTCTGCAGGGTTGGAGCAGAGTGGCTGGAAGGCTGAGTGGAGAGAAAGGATCTTGGCTGAACATGAGCCAGCAGCGTGCCCAGGTGGCCAAGAAGCCATCCTTCCTTGTATCAGAAATAGTATAGCCAGGAGGACCAGGGAGGTGATTGTCCTCCTGTACTCGGCTCTGGTGAGGCCACACCTCACCAATACTGTGTCCAGTTTTGGGCCCCTCGCTGCAAGAAAGACATTGAGGCCCTGGAACATGTCCAGAGAACGGCAGTGAAGCTGTGAAGGGTCGGATCGGAAGTCTTATGAGGAGCAGCTGAGGGATCTGGAGTTGTTCAGTCCGGAGAAGAGGAGGCTCAGGGAAGACCATATTGAGCTCTACAACTGCCTGCAGGGAGGTTGCAGCAAGGTGGAAGTTGGTTTCTTCCCTCAGGTGACAGTGATAGAAAGAGAGGGAATATCAAATTGTGCTAGTGGAGGTTCGGGCTGTGTATCAGGAATTCCTTCTCAGTAAGAGCGGTGAAGCAGCAGCACAGGCCGCACAAGGAGGTGGTGAAGTCACCATCCCTGGAGGTGTTCAAGAACTGCATGGACATGACACTGGGCAACATGGTTAGTCACTGGACTAGATGATCTTAGAGGTCTCTTTGACTCCTAATGATTCTGTGATTCCTCTGTAAAATCTGTAGACCAAATCCTGACAGCATCATTCAGCAGCTGGAAGCTTTTGTCCTCATTGAAATATTCTCCCTGAAGTGTCACTTCCCAGCTTGATTAGAAGTTGAGAAAGCATTTTAAAAGTTTTTTTTTTATAATTATTCTCTCTGAAATTGAATTTAGAAATTTGTTTTGGTGTCTCTGAAAAAACCGAGCATATTTCTCTTCAGCCACTCATCACTCCCAATTAGGAAAAAATATAATTTCTGTTGCAAACAAGTTGTCTTGCTCTTATGAGATGGACAGATCCAGGAGAGAAGTACTGAAGAATTCATTCTGTAATTCTTCAAAATGTAAATTATTTGTAGCACATCCTATTAGCTCTGTGGAAACATTATTTAATACCAAACAAAACCAAAAATTGCACCAACATGACCACAATTAAAGAGAAGAGAGGTGAGAGGAGAAGGGTAGAAGGGAGGAAAAAAAAAAAGACTTTGCAATAAAGTAACAAAAATTAAATAATATCAAACAAACAATGCATCCGTATTGGGTCAGATTGATATTACATACACCTCAGTGTCCAAGAACCAAAGAGGATACACTCAGTACAGGAAAAGGACAAGTGCATATGTTGCTTTGCATAAGCACTCTTGGTTTCCAGCTAATTGAAGCTGTTGGACAGCCCATGTGAGTCATGTTTTCTGGTGTTGCTTTCTGGTGTTGCTTCATGGATTTCTAGATCCAGGCATTTGCTCTCTCAGCACCTTGTAAGCCTTTGGGGTCTATGATAAACTGTTTCAAGAAGTTTCTTAGATTAAACACCAGTGTTTAAGAACAGCCTGCTTTTGCTTTGTTTGTACTGATTTCTTACTAACTCCATTTGATGCTCCTAATCCCAGAGTGTGAAGTGTGAAGTAATAATTGACTGTCTATCTCAGTTTGCTTCTTTCATGCCATTGGTAACTGTAACTCAGATGTTAGGTTCCAAGGCTGTAGGTGTTTATTCATTTGATTTTATTTCAAATTAACTACCTCTCATACATGCCATGACAGCTTTCAAAACTGACAAGGAATTGCATCATGTTTGGCTTGTGAATACTCTGCTCCTCTAAAAATGTAGATTGCAGTAAAATCTGGAAATGCTTGGTCTGTAATGCTATGAATATTTAATAAATTCTAACTGCATTTTTCAGCAATGTAAAAACATTGTTAGGATAAATTGTTAGGTTTAAGTATGTTCATTTATGTTGATTCACAGAAATTAAATAGATATGAGTTATCAAAGATCACGTATTAACAGAATGCATTTTATATAAGCTTAACTACAATAGAAATAGTAAAGGAGAGAGATCTGAGAGATCAGAAAAATAGCATACCCCAAACACGTAAAATATCAGCGGATTTAACTCATATCCACAGAAGCCAGAAAAAAAATCAGAGCTAAGCCTATATTTCCTTTCTTAAGTCATCCCATTTTGCTTCAGAAATTCAGAAGCCTTTCAAAATTGATAGTTGATCTTCCAATTACTGCCTTGCTCTTCAATGATGCAGGTTAACATAGCATAGGACAGACGCTTACCTGCCTGTGGAGATCATCAAGCTCTCAACAGTGCTTTAACGGAGACTTCCAGGGTGTGTTCTGACATACAATTAATTATCTTGTTTAGACAGATGACAATGCAGCAGTGATAATCAGCATTCCCTTGAGAACAGCAAACTAGAAGTGAAGGGTTATCTTACTTTATACATTGTTCTAAATGCTGAGAACTCATTCAAAGTGGAGCATTAATCTCTATCAAACCTTCATGACAAATGGCCCATTTCCACTAAACCTAGGCACTGTAGCCCATGTTAACACCACATGACTACTATTAAGGCAATGAACACAGGTAAATTAATTCTGCTGTATGCATGTGCTTCAGTTTCCATCAGACAACTCATCCACATCTTTGTTGGAATCTGGGCAACTTTTGTAATAAACTACTTATAAAATGCAGGGGAAAATCAAATTACTGTAGGAGTAACCTACCAGTAAAAGTACCTCTGCTAACCACATACATGTTCAAGATGGGCTGGGTTGAGTATTATCTGATGAAGTTTTAAATGTTTCACATTTTTTTGTGTCTTGACCCTCTTAAGAAAACAGGTACTTCGTGGCCTTATATAAAAGAGCTCTTTGAAGTCAGAACCATTTCATTTTCAAAGACCATCATTCATTAAACCACTTATTTCCTTAACAAGCAGAACTAAATATAACCACAAAACTATTCAAACCAATAAAAACAGCACAGAGTAATCCAATGTTCTATAGTAGTTTACTTTGATAATCTCTTTTGTTTACCCAGGTGAGATTAGCTGCTCATGACAACTCTACTCTTCATCAAAATTTATAGTCCATAAATATGTATTTATACAGCTATGCATCAAGGTTTAATGCATTTACTGGCAAATGTTTGCTCAAGCTTTTCTTATAGGTCAGATCTGTTATTTTGGCATCTCCATAGTAAAGTCATGGAATATTCAGATATCTGTTAGCTTGATAACAGTGGATTAATTTGCCTTTCAACTAACTCCATGCCAGTCAACAAACAAACAACAACCTAACAACAAAGGAAAATGTGTGTTAGGTGTTTGATTTAGTGTGCTAGAAACTACTGACCAACTAAGGGAAGACAACAGATACTCCCCAATTCCTTATCTGTATTTTTTTCTGATGAATTGGGGGGGGGGAAATGAAAGCTGCTTTAGTAGGGTAAGTGTAAGCAAATTATGCCTTCTCTCTAGTTAGGACACAGTTCAATCTTTTTATCCATCTTTTTTCCTTTAGCACTATTTTTTCTTCCTCTATTGGCATCTGTGGCAGTTTTAATCCCTGTAAGTCTTATAAAACATGATAGCCTATTCTTAACGTTTTCTTCTTTACTCAGAAATAAGCATTATTTTTGCACTTAGTTTATAACTTGACAATTAGAAAACCTTTAATCCCTCTTTCCCTTTTTCATAGAGAATTATGAATAGCTGCATGGGTTTTTATATGTTGCAGCAAACACTCATTTAGAGTCTGAGGTAGGGTTTTGTTGTGTTTTATAAATTATTTTTATTTTTAATAGAATGATTATTTATGGAATACTGTAGTAAATGATACCACTGCTACACAGAGCGGTCTCTTAGGATACTGAGAATATGAAATTTCAAAAAGCATTTCTCAAAGTGGTTATTGGTAGGATATCATGGACGAAAATGGACTTGCTGTTAATTGCTTTACATATGAATAGGGGTAGAAGGTATGAAAGCTAATTCATTTTTATAAACCCACAACATAACAATATTGTAAAGCCATCTTATGGTTTGGATATTATTTTAATGAAGTTGAAGTACAAATGCAGACTCCTGGTCATCTTCAGTGTCTGCATTTTTCCATGGAGCATTGCACAAAAATACAGGGAAAAATGAGTCTTTGGAACCCTGTCCAGAATTTAAATAATCTGAGATTCACCACTTGTTCAGCATCTTATCACAGTTACATTCATCATAAAGGCAGAGATTGTTTCTCTGTAATGACTGTTTCTTTGCTCCATTTGTCTACTTTTCACCCTTTACTCATCAGTGTAAGAGTCTGAAGTTTACATCTTGAGATCCTCCTAACTGCAGCTACTGCATTCACAATTGCCATTCCATCCCAACGATCACAATGTAGAATAATACAAAACAAAAGCCTCTGGAGAAGTGGGAGGTAGCATATCTTTTAAAATGATTCATATCTGACTTCAAACATACTGTTAGCTTCCATTTGGACAACTTTTTTTTTCTTATTTTTTTCCCATTTCTTTTAAGTGTTTGGATGGGTAAATGGATGTGCTCCACTCTTGGATGAACACAGACTACTTATACCCCTCACGTGGTGTAGGTGTCTATCAGGATCATCACAGTAGAACTTTGAGACATCACACAAGTGTTTCACTATTTTTTTTCTTCCTGAAGCATAGATAAGGTTGCAGTGCAGAATTTCTTGAACTGAACTGATTTTAACACTGACCCCAAGGAGAGAGCAAGAAATAAGACATTATTATATCCTAAGAAAATAGAGTTTTGTCTGGGAAAGTGTACTCATTTCTCAAGTATGGTTCCAGAATCTGAAGACCAGCCTGAGGTCTGCAGGTAACAGCCTGCACACTCATATTCTGCACAGGTAGAATTGTGAACCACACTTATGAACAGGACCTTCTTTGTACTAAAATGCAATTACTAAGCCATCAGGCAGGATTTTGAAAGTACAAACACAATACACACTGCTTTATGTACAAATCTGTTGTCATGATCTGAAAATTTTATCTCCAAGTTCTCTTCAATTCTTAACAATCAGTGATCTCTATGAAGACGTATGGAAACCCAATATGAATGTAAATTTTGGCAACAAAATGTGGAAAGAAACTATCCCCGTTGGTACTAAATTAAAACAAACAGTCCTCTTCTAGGTCTTGATCCTACCATCAATGAAAACAGAAAACCTTGATCCTACTTGTGATACAGGTCAGATTGGCTTTGTGATAGTCAGTTGAAAATCTATTCTCACATAATTCCAGTTACTTTAAGTAAATAAACAGAAGAAACAAATGACTATCTTAATTATGGATCTAAGTGTATTGTCCCTAGTTGATATCTCATTTTGATGCACAGAAATATGACATAGCTGTAGTATGCTCAATCTCAGACAAGAAAAGAAAGATGAATGTAGTGAAAAAGGAAGGATTTTTAAGACATGGAGGAACAGTAATAGAAAATCTATGTAGATTCTCTGTAACAAGACTAGATAAGGAAAATCGCTCAGATTTATAGATCCAGAGACTCATTAACTTTCAGAATAGACAATGGTGTTATATCAGCAATCCCTTCAGTGCACCTACACAGGTAATATGACCTTTCTATTCTTGATTAATATCCCTCTGTTTACACGTGGTAGAACAGCATTAATTCTTTCATCTGTTCTCCTTGTTGTTCAATATGTTTTACATAAACTACTTCCTTAGTAATGTGTTTGGGGTCATCAGAATACTACAAACATGTATACATCTGATTATTTTACATAATCTAAAGATTTTTGCATAGGACCTTTTCCCCAGAGCCTGTCCCACTGTTACACCTATTTATATACACCTATTTATATTTAACTGCACAGAAATATGTTGTCATATTTAACAAGAAATTCAGATATATGGTATTAGTATCCCATCATTTTCATTTTTCATCATTGCTCCTAGCTGCTTGTTGTATAGAAATTTTAATCCATGACTGCCCAAATTTTTAGCTTGCCTGGGCTGCATCGAGTGAAGAGGAATCATCTTGGGCCACATACACATAGGTTGCTCTGAAAGTAATGCCACCTATTTTATCCATGGATACTACAACAGATATAATGAGCACAGTAACTCTGCTTAATAGAGCAAATTCTCAACTACAAAACAATATTTTTATTTTTTATCACTAAGCATGCATTTTTAACCAGCAGGTAAAATTTTGCACCAGTAGAGGTGATCCACTGTCACTGCCACCACAGCTGAAAGGCACCACCATTTGGTCTCCATCAGCATTCAGCATGTGTTGATGACCATCAGTGGGTGCCATCCTTTCCACATGGAGAATTCCATTCCACACTTTTTCTTCATCCGCACTTCCATGTCAGATGGCTTTCTGTCATAGTGTCCCTCTGCTGCCATCTGTCATGTGGCAACAAAATGTAACATTGGTGGGAAGGTTCAACCTCTACTGCCATACCACCAGCATCTGCCTCTGACATTGTGAGCCAACACCATGACACAGGAGATGCTTTTGGAGTAGCCTTGTAAAATATATACTATAGTTAATGTATATAAGTAACAAAACTTAAGTGTAATAGTTTCATTAAAACAATATTAAAAAAGAGCAACAAAAACAAAACTAGGGGGATGTGTGATCCTGCTTTTGTGAAACTAGCGCATCAGTGAGGTTGAATGGCAATGGCTGCAATTCTCAGCTATCCAGGTGTTTGTCAGATTTCTGAAATGTTGTTCTTCCTGTGCTTCATCCCTGTTGTTCACAAATGTATGTGCTGCCAAAAGTGATGTCGTGAATAAGGTGCAACTGAGATGCAAGGGATATATTTCTCTTAGAAAAGTCTACTGAGACACATGATAAGATCTGAGTTGAATACCTGGTCGAAACTCTATAAATTCCATTTGAAAAATGTATTGAATGAATGAAAATGGAGTTGCAAATACACACACACAAAAAACTGCCAACAAAAAAATCAATCTTGAAACCTATTCTCAAATTCTTTTATCACAATGGAAAGCACAACTGCATATTTTTCACTGTTCACAGGACTGTATTTAGCCAGTGTATCAAAATAATACATAATGTCATTTGCTATCACTTGAGTTGGCACTGCATTGCACCCTCTCCTGCCCCGGTTTCAGCAGAGACAATGCTAACAGCACACTGATGTGTGGTTGTTGCTTAGCAATGGATGCGTGCAGGGATGGGCAGGGCAGCTCAGTGGGACAAAGCTACTGCCATGATGACACAGGGCAGGGGATGGTTACAGGATAGCTGGGCTCATGCAGGCCACAGTTTGGACATGGCTGCTTTAATCAGTGATGGTTCTATATGTATTTCTGGGTTTGTTGGTAAGAATCATAATAATCAACTTACACTGAGATAGTTTAGAAACATTTTCATCTTCCACTGAACTTGGATGTTGATGAATTGAACTGGTTTAGCTCCCTTACTGTGAGGCACAACAAATTTGCACTTACCTGTTCTTTCAGATAAAATAGAACACAATACCAATTCATATCCTAACTAACATCTCTCACTGCCCTTATCTTCAGCATTAGCACTTCCAGTCTTATAGAAAGGTGTTGCATTGGTTTTTGTATTGTATTTGCTGTAATCACAACAATTGGATTTATTTTTCCAACTCTATAAGTGAGTCTTGTTCAGTTCTTTAAATTTCCTAGTGTACAAAGACTGACAGGAAATCAATATTAAAGGTTCAAGAAGTTCTTCAGCTTCTTTTTTAAGCTCTTGGGTATGAGTTATCCAGACTTGATTTAAAAAATACCTGCCTTTAGTAACAACTGTTTAAGGGAAGCCACTATTTAAAGATTATTGACATTAAGACATTTCACATACAGAAGAACAACCAATATCTATTTAAACGATTGAGTCCTTTCACACCCTTCTCACACAGAATGATGTAGTCCCAATTTTCTCTGTGTGTTCCTTTGCACCAAGGTGTTCTGTTTATGAAGAAGAAAAATAGCTTCTGACAGGATCTTGGCAATATCAGGTGAAGTGTTTGCTGGTAGTCCAATAGTCATATAGAGAAAGAAGAACGAAACTCACACATCTGTGAAGGAGCTCTCTGGCCATGCAATACTCCTTCACAAGAGGAAGGGTCCACCCCTTCTGGTTACCTGAGGAGCAGAGATGCAAACAATTTGCCTGTGCTCCCTGGGCCAACCACTCCCCTTCACCAAGTGCTCAATCACGAGTTCAAGCTGTGACCTAGAAAGAGTTTTTCTTATTGCCAGAGTGGTATGTAACCAAGAAGCTGTTCAAATCTTCATTTCTGAATAGTGAAAAAGTCAGAAAGGCTATGATGACAGTACTCCCTAGTAGGAAGAACAGGCCCTCCATGTCAACGTTTTGTTGGCTGCAGAGGTGGAGTACAGTTTCTGAACTAAGTAATTTCTGAAATGTGGCTGCAAAGGTTTACTTTTCCTGGGGGAGAACAGTGGGGAAGGGGGGAAACAAAAGTACAGTGCAGGTACCTGAGTGGTGGAGAAATTGATCGTGGGAACAGGGCCAAAATGATGGGCAATATCCTGGGAAGAGAAGCTGGTAAGCTCAGCTGATGCCAAACAAACCACATTCACAGAGACACCTGATCATCAGCAATGGCTCCGCTGGTGGGAAGAGAGGTAAGTCCTCAAATGGAGAGGGGAAAGGAGGAAATGGTGCAGAAAGATGCAGAAAGATCAAGAGAGAAGAAAATATTTAACATAACAAAATAAGAGGAAGATTTTGTAAATACGTTAGCGAATAAAAAGAATATTTTGCTCATGGATTTTGAACTAAGAGTTAAGAAAAATGATCAGCAATCAGGATGCTTTCATGGACAGAATAATTTTGAGTAGGCAATTTTTACCTAAGTATAATTAACTTATTGACATTATAAACTTCTGATCATTTATTTAGGTACTGTTAAAGTGAGAAGAAAACATAACAATTAAATACTTCTCTGTTCCCCCTCTTCTGTCTCAACTTCCCTGTTTTCACAGAAGATTATTCTTGGTCCATCTCCTTCAGTGAGGCACGGGAGGTCTGAGGCTGTCTGCACAAGGATTTCCATCTGCCACCCCATGCACATTGGATTTATCTCTGCTTATGATAGAATGGCTTAGGTTGGAAGGGACCTCACAGGCCACCCAGCTGAAACCCCTGTTGTGGGCAGGGCTGCCCCCACCAGCTCAGGCTGCCCTGGGCCCCATCCAATCTGGCCTTGAGCACCTCCAGGGATGGAACACCACAGCTTCTTTGGGCAACTGTGCCAGCTGCTCACTGCCCTGGTAAAGATACCTGCTTCTTGCTGCTCTCTCTCTGTTGCCTTTTGACTAGAGCCTTCCTGCCCAGCATGGCTCAGTTGCTTTGTGAATGTCCTTGCTCTGAAGGGCCAGCCTGTAGCTTCCCACTTTGAGGCTCAGGTGTGATGGTAGCCCTGAGTGAGACCTCATTGCCAGCCCAGAGTGGAGCATCCTGCAGGTGTCAGCTCTCTGCCAGCGTGTTCACCCCAGAGCACTGCACTGTGCCAAATAAACTGCCTCCATATCTCTGTACTGCACTCCTCCATCCCACATAAGCATGCCCAGGCTTGAAAAAACCTCTGAGAATAACCCTCTTAAGGCTCAGAGGAAGGATTTAATTAAGTTATTCTGCTCTGGCATACATGCTGCAAGTTGAACTGCATATGTAATGACCACATCTCTGACTTATGAATGTCAGTGTTTTAGTGCAGCATATTAACATTTCATTGGAAAAAAAAAAATGTGTTAAACGAAGCAGCAGCCACAAATACAGAGAATCAATTTGCTGAACGATAAAAGGTTTATCAGCATAATTATAAATAATACTTGCTCTGATGCCAGCTCTGTAAAACTGCATAGATTAGGAGCAAATGTGTTTGGAGACAATCTTGTGGTGAGGTATCGAGGTGACATCTATTACTGAATAATGTGAAGTGTTACCAAGATAAGCTGACGCACCATTGTTCTTAAAAAGCAATAAGAATAGAAGACAAAGAAAAAAAAAGAAAATGCTTTGCTATGCAGTTCAGATATTTTCAGGGCCAGAGAATGAACAGACATTATAATACCCTCTCTAGATTTTAGATCCCTTATAATCCTGCAGGCGCATATTCAGATATTTTTCTAAGCAGCTAAATGTGTTGACAGGATTAATTTACAGCGATACATTGTTTCCCTGGCACAGATTAGTATAGGAATAGAAGGGTGGAAGGTCAGGCCAGTGAGTCATTATCTAGAGTGTTCAGGTTAAAAACTTTGCAAACGTTTCTTCCTAAATCTTAATGTAAACACCTGCAAAATGTAATTAGATATAATCCACAGTCTGATTACATCCATAAACCAATCAGTTTTTGTTTTGTTTTGTTTTTTTTCCAGGACAAAAAACAGATTAAAAATGTCCCATATGTTCAGAA
Organism: Perdix hodgsoniae; assembly: GCA_035772895.1. Lineage (NCBI taxonomy): Eukaryota > Metazoa > Chordata > Aves > Galliformes > Phasianidae > Perdix > Perdix hodgsoniae. Next base: position 8,142,757 of record JAPSGF010000027.1, on the reverse strand, counting down.
ATCCATCTGTTCTTGCTATAGGCAGGAATTTGGTACCTGGGCTGTCCTCAGAGTTTATGACAGGACTCCTCCATCCCTTGGCACTGGGGCAGAGCAGGGTTTCCATCAGCTTGGCTGAGCTATGCAGTGCTCTGATCGTTTTGTTGTCCTGCACAAAGAACAGCAACAACAGGCAGAGCTTTGCAGGTTTTGGATAGCCTTAACTTGAATGAACTTCATAAGTATCCTTTGGGGGGTGGAACAACAACCTCACAGTAGACTCACTCCTAAATCTTTAATTTGCACAAGCTTTTGTGTGGTTGTCAGCCCTAAACCTACAAAACAGGAATAAATTACTCCTTTGCAAGAAAGAAAAGAACTGCATTTTATCAGCTCAGGTGAAAGTAGCACAGCCTACGTGCATATGCTAAATTCCATTACCTATAAAGAGAGCACTGATTTAATATCTTTTTCCATTTCTAGCACTGTGACACTGCAAATGATGATTTTCCATTTTATTTGTATTAATTGTATGCATACTTTGAAAGATGGTGATAGTGCAAGAGTGATTGCAATTGAACTATAAATTTAGCATAGAGAAATGCCATTCATTTAGGTGGACAGTTCTGTGATGAAATATATTTCTAAAGTACAGGCAGCAGGCAGAGTGTCTGAGATAACAAATGATAAATGCCTCCTGTTTATAGCTACAGAGAGACTATCCTCTGTAAAAGTAACTCCTTGAAGAGCTACCATAAGTTATTTTCTCTTGATTCTGCACCACAATAAATTTTTTTTTGTGTTAAAATACTATGTATAACATGAATAAAATGCACAGAAGATATGTTCTGAAATTAAAATGCTGCGTATCCTTTTGTTGCATTGTATGTCACTAACCCTCCAAAAGAAAATACTTTTACATACATCTGATTAAATCAGACTCCTGATATATATATACTTGTGAAATAGCATGCTCACAAATGCTTGGAGATGCATATCCACAGCTATTGTATACACTGCTGTGATGTCACTGAAGTCAGTAGAGCTTTAATTCCGTATACCAGAATACCTCAGACTGTGTCTAAGCCTAGGTGGGAGAAAACCTTAATATGAATTAAAACATGCTTTTTGGAAATGACCATGTAAAGCAGAATTTTCCCACATTTTTGCTTTCCTGCAGAGAAAGGGAATTAATTTCATAAGCAAAACAATTTGTCATTTTGATATAAAGATCTCTTTAAAGAACTATAAGGGAATGATTTCTTTATCAAAAAGATAAAAGCTCTCCTGTGAATTTTAAAATTTCATCTGCCTGACCAAATTCGCATTCTTGAGTTTTTACTTATTTCTGCAAGTATTTCTCTGGTTCTCACCAGCCAGGTGCCTTGGAAAAGATCTAGATTTGGGATTAAGAAAGTGGGAATGGTACTATGAGAACGGATGGCAGAAAAGCAGATGGTGTTGTTTACATGTGAGAACAGGTTCAATTGTTGGTCTGTCTTCCATGGTGATATACAAAGGGTTTAGTCTCCTGTAGACATAAAGTTCCTGCAGTTGGTCAGTGGTGTGCTTTTGTCCACGCAATGAAACCCTTCAAGGTGCTAATGGCAATGAGTGCAGTTTACCAGACAGAGAGCTCCTATTCAGTGACAACCTTTCTTTCTCATGTAAAATTATGAACATAACCGCATTACTTCATTGTATATTAAGAATTGGTTTTAGGGCTGTATAAAGTTCTGTATTCTTACCTCCATTAGATACTAGAGATACACGTGGGTCAGCACAGACAAATAGTTTCACCAGCACAAAGTACAGGAAAGGATTGCACATCACAGAATCATAGAGGTTAGAAGGGGCCTCTACAGATCATCGAGTTCAAAATGCTGCTAAAGCAGATTCCTTTTAGCAGGTCACACACAGAAAGTGTCCAGGTGGGTTTGGAATATGTCCAGTGAAGGAGATATTCCTCACAATATGCCACAACCTCACTAGGCAGCCTGTTCCATAGAATCATAGAATGGTTTTGATTGGAAGGGATCTTTAAGATCACCTAGTTCCAACACCTCTACTGTAGGCAGGGACACCTCCCTCTAGACCAGGTTGCTCAAAGCCCCTTCCAGCCTGGCTTTGAATGCTTCCAGGGAGGGGGCATCCACAACCTCACTGGGCAACCTGTTTCAGTGTCTCACCACTCTCACTGTGAAGAATTTCTTCCCAATATCTAGTCTATCTAGTCCAGTGCTCTGTCATCCTCAAAGTAATGAAGTTTTTCTTCATGTTTGTGTAGAACTTTCTGTGTTGCGGCTTTTGCCTGTTGCCCTTTGTCCTGTCACTGGGCTTTACTGAAAAGAGCCTGACCCCATCCATTTCACTGCCACACTTGAGATATTTATGAACAGTGATAGGTGCACATTTTGGTCTTCGCTTCTCCAGACTGGACAGCCCCAGGTGTCTCAGCCTTTCCTCACAAAGGCAATGCTCCAGGCCCCTCATCGTCTTTGTGGTTCTCTACTGGGCCTTCTCCATCAGGTCCCTGACTTTCTTGAACTGAGGAGCCCAGAAATGGATGTTGTTCTCCAGATGTGGCCTCATCAGGGCAGAGTAGTGCAGAGAATCACCTCCCTCAACCTGCTGGCCACGCTCTTTGTAATGTACCCCAGGATCTCATTGGCCTTCTTGGCCACAAAGGCACACTGCTGGCTCATGGCCAACATGTTGTCCACCAGGACACCTACAGATATCTTCCATTCAGTCCCCACCAGTCACCTCAGTACTGGGAGATGAGTACAAAGCAGGTATCTCTAGAGATTCCTTCTATCAGAAAAACAAGAGACTTTTTATTCAAATGAAAAATGTTTGCAAAAGAATATAAACAGTAATTTATCTGCAAGAAAACAGTACATACAGTGTTTGAAAGAAAACAAAATGCCCTGTTTTGAACAGGAGTCAAGTGTACTTAAGGTCTTATTGCCTAAATTTTTATTTTGAGTCCATAACCATAACCTATTTTCTTTTGCCAATACTTTACTTGAAGTTCATTAAAAACAGTTAACTGAAGCAGAAAAATAACTTCATACCTGTGCAAAGCACAAGCAAAAGGAGATCTGTTTTGAGTGGCAGAAGGTTTGAATATGACCACAGAGTTTTGCTGCTTAAGTAACACCACCTTAAAAAAGTGATCTGCATTCTAGAAAAGCTGTTTGAAAACTGACTATTCTCTCTTCGGACTTAAAAAAGTTATAAATTCTCTGTGCCTTGGCTTCAACTAAAAATGCAAACAATGATGAAGAATTTGTGTTATTCTGCAGTCATCCTGAGCTATATGGCTCACTGAACTGAATTTGTGCAGATGCTGATCAGTTTGTGTATTCTGCACACATTCTATGCATACAGACCCAGTATTTTGGTTTACTCCTGACATCTAAAATAATAGCTTACATCTTCTGCCAGAGATGAATGACTGTAAATGACTGTTTAAGAGACTCAACTTCATCATCGATTGTGAAGGCCTTTTCTTTTTTTTTCCTGCTGTTCAGTCTCCACCAAACTCAAACTGCTCTCCAATTTCTGCCCCTTTTTACTTTGTTTTGCAACAAAAATATATCAGCCGGTGTATGCTTCTGAAAGTATAAAACACACCACAGGTAGTCAGTATTTCAGCAGTAGCTTGTTCTGAGGCGCTTTGCAGGACTTTACAATCTTGGCAATAGTAAAGTGTTGTGAGGATAGAAATGTTACACTTTTTATTTGCTTCCTTTGTAAGCATAATGTCAGCCCAAACCAACTGTACGTCAATGCAGGCAATTATCAAAATGATCGATTAGAGAAATAGAAAGAATATGTATCAAGGAGATTGAGAAGGGGAGATGAAATAAAAACTTCTGTTAATGAGAGGCACATCCTGCCTGTCATTTGATGTTTGTTTATAACTACTATATCTTGACTTTGGCAGCATCTCAGTTTTCAGACATTTTCCCTCTCTGCCACTGCAGCAGCTCCTTCTGATTTGGCCAGAAGATGAGCTGGGAGTTGGGAATACATTCTGGGGTCCCCAGCAATGAGTTCTGCCTTTCAGCACAGAAGCAATATCGGCAGCTCAAGGAGCAGAGGGCTCACATCTCCCTTAGTTTCTTTTAATGTCTGTGATTCTCCAGTAGCACTGGCAGTCAGGGAAGACCATGACACACCATGGCTTTTATCTTGGTTGATTACCAGTCATTTCTTGCTAACAGTCCCTCTTCTTGCATTTGCCTCCCTTGTCTTATTTATTTCTCCTCTTTCAGTCTCTGAATTGGTGGTCCTGTAAAGTACAAACGTTCTGCTATTTTCTAATAGAGGGCTCACCTTTCTTCTCCCATTTTTAAACACAGATTTTTTGCTTGAGGAACCAATGCCAAAACAAAAGAGCTTGTAGGCTCATTCTATGTTCTACATCCATGACATTTTTCTTACTACAAGTCTGTCATCACTTCACAGGCTACAAATGTGTCCCAGTTAATTCAGGATGCTATGATGGGGAGAAATCTTTTAAGGAAAGTTGTCTGAAGAAAACCATATGAACAGATATGTCCCATAAAAACGAGGCCAGCTATGTACACAAAGGGGTCTGAGGCAATCGTAACTACATAAACTATTTCCTTCATGCTTCTCAGCAATATTCCACCTGGTCATGTTCTCTTAAGCAACTCCTCCTTTCTTTACACTTTGTTTTTGTTTCTTAGTTCTGAGTTTAGTATTTTCTTCTTAGGCTTTGGAGCACCCTCCTTCATCTCCCCATTCTGGTGTGCTGCGAAAGGGATATAATACAAATGAGAATCTGCCAGCCCTTCTTTATTGCAAACCAGTGCATGGATGAGCCTGTTGCTGGCAATCTCTTTGTAATCACAAAGCTGGCAGCTGGTGTGGTAATGAGTCCATTTCAAAAGAGAAAAGTTTGTTACTATTAATATTGACCAATGATTCATTATGCGCTTTTCAAAAATCACAAAGTGCTGAATCAAAAAGTGGAGGCAAATGAGGGAAGGACCTAAGAAAAAATAAATACAAACAGTATTAGAAATTTTTTATTAGCAGCTGTTTTAGTGATCCCTCCTATTGCTGCCTGATAGAGTAACAGCTCCCCGGTATTTTCAAAGAACAGCAAGGTGAGGTTTGAGGAACACGTCTCTGAAAAACATGCAAAACATGAAACATTGGATCCTTTCCTGATGCAGTTAAAAATTCACCAGAGCCAGATTTCTATCTTAAATATTAGATTAATTCTTTGAATTTCATAGAATCGTAGAATGGTTTGGGTTGGAAGGGATCTTTAAGATAACCTAAGTTCCACCCCCCTGCAATAGGCAGGAACGCCTTCCTCTAGACCAGGTTGCTCAAAGCCCCATCCAGCCTGGCCTCCAATGCTTCCAGGGAGGGGGCATCCACAGAGGCATTTGTGTCATACTGGATCTCCATAAATCTCTTTAAATTCTGGAAAGAGAGTTCTTAAGGACCGAATTTATAATGAATAATCTGCGCATTCATTTGCCCTCAGCATAAGAACCTTGAAAAAATAAGTATTTGGTATTATTTTATTCCACTCCGATTTTTAATTGAGCACCACTTCTTTTTTTCTTATGTGCAGCCTGTTAACAAAACATATATATAAAGGCTGTATGTCTGGAGAAAGAATTTCAAGTCAGTGGCTGTGAGTTTCCTCTCGCTTGTGGGAGGACTGCTTCTGACTGCTGTGTGTCAAATATTTGAAACTTGGCATCCAAGGCCTGTAATTTGCCTTATGAATATTAATTCCATAGTAACAGTTCTCAGTCTGTTCTGCTTACACAGGACAATTTTGGTTTACTTTACTGCTTTAGATTTTTACCCCTCTAGCTGAAAAAAGAAATGTGTTGGATAACTAGTTTGAGCAATATTTTTTCTCTTTCTTACATGTAGAAGGTAAAGCTTCATCTATATTTCCAGAGAATACTCTGTTCTTGCACAGATTTACAATTGAAAGATTCCAGAAGAGGCCGATTATAGGATAATGATTTAATAGAAAATTCCAGATGGTGTCTGTACACATGAAGAAAAGGCATACATGCCCCCCTTTTTGTTCCCAGCTATTATCCCAAATAGCATAAGGGATAGCAAATCTCTGCAGCAACTGGTAACTCTCAAAGCCTTTCATAGTAGGATTTTGTTGGCAGAGGAAAGGTCATGGTTATGGGTATTGACAAAGAATTCCTGGGAGGCCCCTTTTCTTCCAAGAATCTGGATTTTCCTTTCGTCTTGTATCATTGTTCAAACACACTGAAGATCATCACTGCACTGAAGAAAATTCTGAATAGGAGGTGTGTCCAAATGAAATAGCTATCATTCATTGAAGTTCATGACACAGCAAGTTCTGCAAACTAGAGAAGCTGATAAACTCACTGTGCACAACCAGCCAGGAACTAAAATTGCTGTTTCTTTGGAATTGCTGACAATTCAAGGAGGAAAATGCAGTTTGTAATAAGAATAAGGTAACTAAAAATGTGACTTCTGCTCTAAAATGAAAATAGTCTGAAAGCATACTTGTGGAATCAAAACATTTTAATTTAGTAGAGTTCAGATGTTTGACTTTGACTTCAATACATCATCATTCTGCTTCAGTTCAGTATTTTACAAAAACGTTAAAGGGAATAAAAAATTCGATTAGAAAGCAAATCTAAACACATTACATACAATAAATATAAAATGAATAGGCTGTAAAAGTGGATAAATGCATTATGTATGTATTCTATACAAGAATGCATAGAAATACATAATAAGAAAATCCTAATGAAATGTAGAGTTTTCAGATTTTGCAAAGATGACTTTTTTATATTTCTTGTTCTGAAATAAAAAAAAAGAAATTCTATGAAGTATGTGTGTATATACTCATGCATTTATATGTTTTAGGACAAATAAAGCTGTTTGATTTTGTTGGAAAATGGTTGCACTAAAAAATGTTGAAGTAACTCAAGCTGCTTCGTTAGACAGTTACATTTGACAATGACAGAATACAACCTTGAGCTGATCTTTGTGCTGACCACTGTGTTTTCTGTAATACAGTCTTAAATGCCACCAATGCCATCACCTTTTCCATGTGGTTTTTTGTATTACGCACACCATCTGTACTAATGAATCAAATAGTGACCAGGAACCTGCTTCCAAGCATGACAATAGATACTGTGGTGCAGCTTGAGGGCATATCACTATCTGCTCTTGCCCTCCATAAATAAGCAACTAAATCTAAATATCTTTTGGTCTCTCAAACCATTTTTTTTCTGACCCAAGCCAAAACTGTTTCCGCAGTTTTTAAAAAGTTCAAAAGCATGGAAAGAGAAGGGGCAGTGCTTTGGACTGTGCTTCAGTTCTTTTTCAGTTTGCTCATATAGATGTGGCTGTGAGCCTACTGACTGGGGCTCCAATCTCCTTCTCAAATGCATGTTTTTGGTAAGAACAAACAGGCCTTGCATCAGTAAAGTTGAGGAAGAAATAGCAAAAATCCTTCAAGAAGAGAAATACTGGAAGGACCAATGAAATCTCAAAACATGAATAGGTTTGTTCACATAGCTTTGAATAAACAAAAATGGAATTCTTGGGATTGTTCTGGCATTAAAAATAATTGTGAGATAGACTGCACCAGATAAAATATCCTGAATTAGATTCCTAGACTAAACACCAAAAAACTTCCAGACCAACCCTATACTCATCCACCTTCCAGACTTTAAGTAATTTCATAAAACTATTCTTTCAAGCAATATTTAATCATGAAGCAGTCTTGTTCTTTTCAGAACGAGTGTGTATTGAAGTTATACAATCAGTTTTTTAGCTCCTTTGTAATAATATATATGGCAATTTTGTGACATATCCATTATCACATACATAGAGCATTCAGCTGATGATGATTTATGCCTCCCACTGCTGCTGTCAAGTCAGTGATGACAAGTGTCCTTGTCTTATTCTTCAGTTTCCTGCCATAGCAGCCTTGGTGTAGATCCTTCTATTTATTTAACAGTGGTAAAGAGAAAGCACCAGCTGTATCCCATCTTATGGGAATCCTTAAGACAAATATTGCCCTAGCATAAGGAGTTCAGTGACAGATCAGGTTATGCTTAAAAAGGTGTAATTATGTTTCTGTATTGACATAATTTTTCAGTGTTTATTCTCCTTTCAAAATAGTTTATAGTTTCAAGTATTGCATTGTGACCCTGAAATAGAAAGCTACTACAGTGAAGTCAGAGAACTGGAGGTGACTTGCCAGGATAACATCGCTTTCTAGGGTTTGGAGAGAATCCAGGCTCATGCTGCTGTTGCAAACTATGCAAATATAAACCATGCAGATACCTGCACAGAACTAATGCAACAGACTCAAAGGATTTCCAGGTCAGAGAAAGAGTGAAGATATTTTGCAATGAGGAAAAATAGAGAATGCAGCTATGAGAGAAAGAGACTTTGTCACAAGGCTACTAGCAACATCAGAGATGTGTTGAGGACTCTGCAGAAGCAGCAGATCTGCTGCAGGTTTAGTTTCCAGCTGATGGGGGAGAGTGGGATGAGTGATGGGGCAGAAGAGAATGGAGAGTGTTTGTTTACCAGTTGGAGTTGTGACCGCTGACCTTGTTCTTGAATGCAGAGTAGGTTAGAGTTTCTCTGAGCCCTTTTCTGGTCTAGCCTGTGTTGGAAAAAAAAAAAAAAAAGGAAAAAATAGGAAAAAAATCTCCCTTGATTTAAAAATCTTTCTCAAAAATTGTTCAGTTGTGTCAAAGTCTAATCATTATCACAATTTGAAAACTGCATCCTGTTTGAGTTCTGAGTTTGCTGAACTTCACCTTTCAGCTCTGCTGGATTGTAATCAAGTCTACTGTAAGCTTTTTTTTCAGAAGCGAAAAAGGTAAAGCTTCTCATTTGTTATACCATAGAGCAACTTCCAATCACTTAATCACAGTGGTTCTCTTCTCAAACTGCTGCTCAGTTTTTTCCTTTCAGCTGTACCAATCCCTCCCACCGACATACTATATGCATTTTCCCGCTAGAGTCTAAAACAATAGTAATAAAGCCTCTCTGCTTCCAAGGCAAGAAACAACTCCATAGGCAACTGCTAACAACAAATCCACTCTGTGATGATTTGCAGTGTTCTGTTACATTTCTGAGAATGTAGTTATTACATTTTAATAGCAGTGTCTACCATACTGAATTTATGCCATCCTACTTTTTGGTCAAATTTTGCACACTACTACAGTCAAATGCTCTGCAGAAGTCTGTCACATGAATACTATTACTGTTATCTGTTCATCAGAAAGAAGAAATTGAGTTATTTTGATGAAATTACTTTTCCCCAAATCTGCACTGACATATTATTTATAATAAATGTTGTTTTCCAGCTGAGAAGCATTGAGTGCTATGTCCAAGCACCCTTTCAACTCATTTTTCAGAGTGCAGTTTACTGCCAAACCCACATAACAAAGCAAGACTGTTTTCCTAACTTAGGCACTGCCAGGTCTCAGAAGAGTCGTTTGACTCCCTCCATATATGCCTTTGGAAACAAATATATCTTCACATAATGGCATCAGTCTAGTATCATCTGAGACACCCTAGAGTATATAAAACATCTGTGCAGAGTTTCTGATGTGGCATAGAATCTAATGATAACCTCTACCCTACTGTGACAGCAGAATGTCAGGCAGGGTGTCTTAGGCACTCTTCTTCCACGTAACTAGAGATAGGACTAGAGGGAATGACCTCAAATTGTGACAGAAGAGGTTCAGGCTGGGTATTAGGAAAAATTTAATCTCTTGGTCAGATATCGGAAAGGGCAGCCCAGGGAGGATGGTGGAATCACCATCCCTGGAGGTGTTCAAGAAATATTTAGATGTGGTACTTAGGGACATAGTCCAGCAATATGATGGTAGGTGGACGGTTGGGCTAGATGATCAAAGAAATATTTTCCAATCTTTATGATTCAATGAAATGGCAGCAAATGTTCCTGTGTTTAAAGATAAATTGAGCCCTGAGTACTTATCTCAACAGGGCCTGGCTGCTTCTAGTCTCTGCAGCCTGTATTGACCAGATCTCCATGACTGGAATGGGAGCTCAAGAATCTACCTTCCCTATGGTAAAGGCAGAATTGTTTAAGTGCCTTCATGTAGAGCTAAATATTGATTCACTGTTTTGACAGCTGGCGATATTTAGGCTGCATCTGAAGTAACCAGAAGGTATAAGTTGTACTTTGCCATGTAGATCTGATTCCTTGCAGGGTCAGAAGGCATGGCTCACATTCAGCCCACCATGATAATTAAAATCAGAAAGAGCTTCAATAATTTAGATTTTAATCATTTTTAAAGTAGAATCTGTCAAAGAAACAGCTGAGAAGAATGTTAACCAGAGAATGCTTTCACAAAGGTGACCTTTTATCATGGATCAGATTAAATCAATTAGTGTTGCAGTTAACTAGATATTTGTAAATCCAGAGGCAATTTTTATTCATGGGTGAATGGAATGCACTCCATGAATAAATCACATTCATTTTATGTACTTGAAATATGGCAGAATTGCCACATGTATCATGAGATTTGGTGTTTTTTTCCCAGTGTACCAACTTCTCAATGCACTCATTTTTAAACTGCATTGAACATTAGTGCTATATTTAATTATAATCCACGAATCCTAAGCAGTGCTGTTGTTTCTTTACACAAAATTTCTGTAAAGAAATATTTATTGGCTTGATTATTTCCTGCTTCCCATATTTATGTTTTGTCACTCTTGCTGTTACCAAAATACAGCTTTGCTATTTTTCTTTTAGGAATGAATGTTTGCTATTTACCCATGATAGCAATGCAGCAGACAAGGAGGGAAATCTGGTTTTGTTTTATCAGTACCTTTAAATAGTGAAATTCCCTCAAAGGCTTAAATGATCAATTCCGAGGTTCAGTAAGATTGTGTTTAGGAACCACCATAGTTGTATAATTCTGTTCTTAAGTTTGTATGCCATTTGTTCAAAATGTTGCAATTAGTGCAAACTTTTTCACTGACTTCTATCAATTTTTGTTCATGGTCAAGCTGTTCACAAAGGCCTAACCCTAGGACTTCTAGCTCCCATGAAGAATAGGATTTATAACTGAAGATCAGCAACAATTTAGCACTACCTCTTGTCATCTAACTTTCTGCAGCTAATGATGGGATAAGGCTGTAGATTAGAGCACTGACTGGTGAACACTGGACATGCAGTCCTGCACTACGGCCTCTGTACAGTTGGCTCTCAGTGCGTGAGTTCCATTTACCCACTGACAGCACAGCTTTCATGTAATATGTCCCCTTGGAATTCCAAACAAAAGACTTTGTGTCAGACTCCAGATGGAGACTACAGACTCTCTCTCAACTTAATGATCTTCACCACCCATCCACACATCCAAGTTGTGCTGTCAGTTTCATCTAATACTATTCAGCTGCACACTGATCTTCATCAGGAGACCGCATTATCCCCAGCAAAGTTTCTTTTGTGTATACTGGGAATACATATCCTATCACTCAGCCCTGAAACAACTTCTTTTTCCCTTGCTGGTAACTTTTACATTTTGAACTTTTAATTAATTGCTGAGATGATCACCTTAAAACAGAATTACCTAGGCATGATGGTGAAAAGAGTGAAATCTGAAGATACTGGGGGAGAAATAGTGGATAACAACAATTACAAAGTGCTATCAAAATCTGCCTATAACCAATGAGTGAGTTTGTAGAAATAAGAAGCTTGAAAAAGACAACAAGAAACACCAAATGCTGGAACTAGGTTTGCTAATGTTCTGTATGCACTTGAATTAAGTGGTGACTAAAGGGCTGAACCAATGAGGACACTCACTGGGCTAGAAAGATGTAATTTCAGAACACAAATGCCAATTACATATACAGAGCAATAAATAAAGACTGCCATCGCCCACCAGCTTGGGAAACACAGTATGCTTCAGGTTTGTTGCAGCCATTTTTGTTTCGAGGTTTCCCTGAATGTTTTTAGGTGTCTTGATATCTCAGTTTAAAGAATTAGCCAGCATCTAATGTAGCCAGTATAAAGTGTTTATTACATAAAGCTCTTGGTTGTTTCATTCGAAATAAGCTTTTGTGAAGTACTAGAATGAACAGATTCTTCCAATTATTCTTCAGTTTCTGACGTACCTGAATAATTAATAAATGCTTCACCACAAATAGAGACCACGAGATACCAAATTCACTGCACATACCACCTCACACCATACTGTCTTTTTAGCCTTCTGTGCCTGTTCTGTTTCCAGTCCCTCACTAGTCCCTCTTCAACATGTTCCCATTCTTGAACTCCAATAAGAAAAAGTGGAAGAACCATTCAGAAGGAGCCCTATTTGCTGGGGATAGTATTCGTTGTCTTTCTCGTTTCCTATTCAGTCATGCAGAGGGCTCTTAACTGGGTCTGGAGGACATGGTGAGCATTGCTGCAGGATATACAAGTTCTCCTCTGTGAGTAGTTTCCATTTTGTACTCAGGGAACTGAAAGAACTATTGCCTGATCATTGCTTTCTTTCACATCTGACCATGTCTTTCTGCACACTGGTCTTCCATAATCAAAGTACCAGATCTCATGAAGCAGCTGCCTCTTATGATCTAAAGATGACTTCTTGTTACATGGCTAGAAGAAGATTTTCTGTTTCAGAGATAATATGAAAAGTCCTCCTTTTGTTGTTGTTGTTGTTGTTTCTTCCGATGAGGGTGACAAGCGAAATGTAAAAGTGAATGCAAAAAATAAGCTACTATGCCATATTTGAAATTAATTCATTTATGCAATTTGTTTTCTGCCTCATCTGTTCCATCAAAATTACATGAATGAGAATTGCCTGCTAAAGCACTGGCATAGGTCGTAAGGCTCCTTTTTGTCTGCTCACTGCATGTCTTTCAGGCCCATGGTGCCCATCTGCAATTCTCTGTAGTTAAGCTAGTGTCTGAGGGAAGCTGGGTAAGATGGACTTGAGTAATTGATTACAGTAGCTCAAATCTGGAATAGTTCTTCTGACTTCAGTGGAAGACTTGTCTTCAAAGCAGTGCAGTGGAGAGTAGATTGTATCTTGATGCCTCACTAGCCTGTCTCTGCCACCACAGGTAATCCTCTGTGAAGCACATATGTTTGTATGGAAAGAATATTAAGGGGAAGGATAAGTGAGAAACTGTATTTGCAAACAGCTGTTGGAAAAAGAGAAAAAAAAAAACCCACAAAAATCTTCCTTTGTATTCTCAGTTTTATTTTCTGTGAAACGGTGCTCAGAAAAGGTCTCATGCTCTGGAAGACTAAATAGCACTGCATATACTTAGTTGTTAAAATCAGCTGCTTTCTGTCTAAGACCAGTTCCTTTTCCTGTGCTAGAACCTATTAGCATTTTACAGAGAGATCAGAGAGAAGTGCCAGCAAGGCACTATTAACGTTCATTGGCAATTGATTATATATAACAGTTACGAATCTGAGTCAGCATCAGAAACTAATAAATTCATCCTTATTATGAATAAAAATGACTAATGAATATGGTCTGTACATAACCAAACAATGTAAGGTCACTGTAACTTATTAAGCAAAATAATGGATAATGTGAGATTCTGTTTCTGACCCTGCTCACACTGAAGTCAATCAAAAGGTTCCTGATACTCTTCAGCAAAAGAAAGCATGGCACTGTTTTCTTTGTCATGGAAGACATATATGTATATATAATACATATGAACCAGTCTTCTGTGACAGATAAAAGACGAAATGATACTCAGGGAATGTTGACAAATGGCTGGATTGAGTTTAAATGTTAGATTCTAGACTTCAGACTTTCCCAAAACAACCTTAGGGAGATCAAGAGTGAAACATCCACATGATCAATAAGCTGTCAATGATTAGGTTAATAATTCAGGGATGCTTGTGAAAGAATAATCCAAGTTTGTTGGGAAAATAAGTGCTGGACATTTACATGAGTCTTGTTACAGCTGCATGCATTTTAGTTGTTTTTTAAGAGTTTTTTTTTAACTGCTTTTTAAAACGAGTTTGTATAATAATAATATCAGCAATTAGATTCATAAAATTACAGAACAGTTTTGGTTGGAAGAAATCTTATAGTATATCTAGTTCCAACTAGCTTATAGCTTATCTAGTTCCCCCCTGCCACGAGGAAGGATACCATCCACTACATGATATTGCCCTGCTAGTTGCACGTCTTTTGAGGCAACCTGGTATACAAATGGCATATTAATTAGTTATTACTGTTATGATACCATGGCATTTCTCAGGAGACAGGATGAGGAAGATGAACAGATTTTCTTCTTCCTAACATTTTAACAATTAGTAAAATAGGCATCATCCTATTCCTGTTTTGCTATTGATCTGAACGGATTGTGTGAGAAGGTACCCTGCCTAGGGAATTAAGATCCTCTCTCTCCCTTTGAAGGGGTGAAAACATCTTTCCTTTCATGTTTCTTTCATTTATCATTTTTGCTGTGCACCTGCAGTTTGCAGGGAAGTAAGACCGGTGTCAAATCCCAGCTGCGAGTTAGTATCATATGCCTAGTCTTGTTAAGATAGCAAACAAAAGATCACAGCCTTCTAATGAACAAAAGTAGAGTTACCCTTGGTGCTGTCTAAGTGTTCTGTTTCCATTGGCACAATCTTAGAGTCCATCTTACAATTTTATTATGAAGCTGAAAGGCAATACAATGGAAGAAGTAATTCATTCAACACATTTGAATGATGTTGGTAATACAAAACAAACAAGGAGCACTGTGTGGTGACACAGAGGAAGGAATAAGCAATTGCTGATGTGGTTTAGGATATAAGTAATCTTTTTGCTCCAAGATGCAAAGCTTTTTTTTCAGACCTAATCACTTCCTACTGACACAAATTTTCAATTCCATTTTGAAGCATGAGAACAGACCCTCTCCAGTTTTGGGAACCCAGTAGTGTTCAACATAGTTTCCACTTCGTCTTTATTACTGCTTCTGTAGCAAAGTCCATGTGGCCAGCTTTTATAGTGCGGGGTCTTGTCCCCAAGGAGTGTCTATGCCAAGGTCAGTCAAAGAGTAAGGGAAGCCAAAATAATAGAATGAGGAATTGTTTTTAGGGAAAAGCCACCTAGGTATAGGGAATCTAGCAGAGTTAGGGCTGCAAGAAGGATTTAATATGGTTTGGGTGGAAGCTCTGCAGATGAATTCAGAAAGTTTGGACTATGCATAAGAAGAATATGAAAGAAAATTCAAAGGTGATAACATGCCCGCTGCTCTAATTCTGCAAATGCTATTTACTTGTGTGGAATTCTTCTGTCTCTTGTAAAACAGAAACTCACAACTTTTCAGGGTTTCAGTTCATCCCACCTCCAGAACAAACTGATCGTGCAGTATGACTAAGCACCTCTCTGACTGTGCTGGCAACCTCTTCACCATTTTCCCTTCATTTCTGGTTTTCTGGTGTTTGTATGAGAGGAAAAAGCTGCTCACGGCTGTCACTGCAAGGTTATTGCAGGATCGTGAGCTTCCATAGTGCAGTGCCTCTTTATCCTATCCTTCATTTATGTGGTGGCTGCAAAGAGGCGGTTCTATCAGTTAATGCTTTCTGGATTCTTCTTTGCTCTCTTACCTTCATGCCTCTTGGATTTGCTCTGTGAAACAAACAAACATACAAAAGAACAAACAACAATGAAAAAACCTTACACATTTCTTCCTTGCTAGAAGTAGTCAGTAGTAGTACTCTTTTCTTTTTCTGCACCTCAGAATTAGAGATTTTCCTCTGTTCAATAAAAGGGAATCTATTATCCACAACTTTCTTTCAAATTACTGTATTTTATTCCAATGATTTCTTTAGCTGACATTTTAATAGTCAGTAATTTGTTCTCCATGGGGTTCTAATGCTGGATTTATTGTAAAGTATGTGGTAGGAACAATTAAGCATTTTAAAATTGCAAACATATATCATTTCCTCCATATTTTAGATCAGGTAATGCCTGCAGTTTTCCTTAAAAAAAAGTATTTTCTGCATCAAGGACACAAATACAGAGTTTTGAAGGAGTGGGGAGTTTATCAAGGATGCAAGACTTGGAAAGAATCAACCCCATCAAGGCAAACCAGCATAGTAAAAGCTAAATGCCTACCTTCTATCACAAATTAATCCATTGATCACTGTACTTTTAATCCACAATCCCACTCAGTATTAGAGATTGCATATAAATTCAAAACATGGATGAAAAAAAGCACTGTCATCAAAGTAAGTCTCTGCTCTTAAATCTGTGTGGGCTGCACAGAGGGATTAGGTTCCTTTAAATATACAGTAACTGTTGGTCTTGAAGGACTAAAGCACCTTTTCCTGGGCATGTGAGTCACAGTGGCTGTGTTGCATTTCTCCAGGTTCATCAACATTTTAAAACCTTTGCTGTGGCTTTTAGCATGCTGGAGGCATATTAATAACCCATAATATTGTCCCTCCCGTCTACAAGTTTTGAACAGGAGAGACAGACTTAATTTCCTATGTGTACCAAGAATAGAATGTTTGAATGGTTTCCTTTTGCCTTCACAAGCTCAACACCTTTTTTGTTTCATAGGAAATATGAAAAACTAATTTCACAGAATTAACTTGAAAATCCTTCTCTGAATAATTCATTTTGGAACATCTGGCTGACTCATAGAGGCTTTACTGCTGCAAGAAACTTCCAAGCCTCAAAATTGCTCTGAACATATCTGCATTTCCTTTGATTATTAATACGATGGACAAGTTTCACAGTGGTTTGTGCCAACACAGAGTAGCTGCGCAAAGGAAATTTACTCTGAATGTACCTAATGTTGTGTGAACTACAAGTTTTCTCCAACTGAAAGCTTTATTTTCACTGTTGTTGAGCTCAAAGTGGGGTATCAATTTTGTTCTTAAAACTAAAGCAGCTGTCTTGTCTTACTGTTGTCAGTATTAGGCCATTTGGAATGTTCTTATTACGTATCTTGGATTTAAAATATTTCCTACTAGTCTAATCAAATGCAAGTTTTAAGTAACCTGCAAAAGCAAATTAAATGTATGGTTCTAGGCAGATAAATGGAGAAAAATAAGAAAGTCAAAATGTGCAGGCTGATAAAATTTGATAAGCAAATCATTTTATTGTATGAAGACTTATCTCCTGAGACCTGTGCCCTGAAAGTGCATTGAACAGCTTTTAAAAACACCTGCTCAGAAGCACCCAAACCAGCTTACAACATGACATTCAAAATCTAATACATTTCTTTGGGCCCCATTTGTTGTATCTCAGTGTAGTCTTCAAACAAACCATCTTCCATTTGTGGCTGTCTGTATAGACTGCACAAAAACATCCAGTGGAAGGTGGAAGCACAGGAATTAAGCAGAGGTATTTAAAAACCTGTCAAAGGAATGTGAGGTACAAAAGTGAGAGTTAATGTATATTAACATTAGGTTTTTTAAGTTTCCACGCGGATTTAGTGTACTAGCTGCAGCCCAGAGAAGCTTCTGATTTCCTCCAGCAATGTGCAGGCTCAGCATCACACAGGATCCCACCTCATGTCTCACTCATGTACAAGGGCAGGGGCTGAGCTTGCATAGCTCTGCTTTTCACAGCAATCACAATTGCCATGGAAGCAACAGCTACGTTAGTCCTGAACTACTTATGGCCTTCAGGTAGAACTACTGCAGAAAGCCCTGCTGAGCCAAGTTCTGCCTTTTTCCCCAGGAGAGCAAAAGGGAGCTGCAAGAACAGACAGCCTCAGTGACTGAGAAGGGAGCTCAGGGTGCTAAGGACTACAAGGATGATTGCGGAGGCTTGGGCTTAAAGGCTTTCATTAGAGCTTTTTTTTTTTTTTTTTTTGTAATTGCAAAATGCAACAGCCTGATAATGAGTCAAACTGAACAAAATACTCCCACCTTGAGGAGCTGAAACCTTGAAAAGGCTGGGCCTTGTGAAAAGTCATCCAGACAGCATGGGAGGCTGGCTAAGATAGGAAGTGGGAGAAGTCTGCAGCAATTAGCTACAATGTGAAACAACCTGCCGAAGGCAATGACAACTGCTCCATCCCGTGTTGCTGGAGCCAAAAAATCTCTCTGAATCCAGCCTGTAGACAACATAGGCATTTGGTGTGCTCAGAGCAGAGCAGAGGAGCTGAGGGGAGGCCTGATGGCCGCTGCAGCTCCTCACAGGGAGCGGAGGGGCAGCGCTGAGCTCTGCTCTGTGTGGCAGCGACGGGGCCCGAGGGAACGGCATGGAGCTGTCAGAGGAGGGCAGCTGGGGGTCAGGGAAAGGGGCTGCAGCACAGGGCGGTGGGCACGGAACGGGATGCCCAGGGCTGTGGGCATGGCCCTGAGTGCAGGAGTTCAAGTAGCGTTTGGACAGTGCCCTCAGACTAGGGTCTGATTTTGGGTGGTCCTGTGTGGGGCCAGGAGCTGGACTCGATTATCCTTGTGGATCCCTTCATACTCAAGGCATTCAATGATTGTGTGAGTCTGTATCTTACCCTTCTGCATGGCTGTGAATTTTTCTGAAACACTAGCAATGCAAAAGGGAAATTTTCAGACTGGAAAAATAGATGCCAGCAATTGTTTCACAAATATATTTATGGGGAGAAATAGGTTAGAGGAGTGGAAGGCTATAAACCTCCAAAAGACATATTACAGAAATCTTTGTGCAAAGCACTACCTAGACTTTCAAAAAACGATCATGAAATTGCAAAAGTTCTCATTAGGCTGAAATACTGGCCCAGTAAAGAGCTTCTTATAATAGACATGGTTTCAAGAGTGCTGATAAACAGTGAAAGGAAGAAGCTGCAGGAAGAAGATTTTGAAGTAAATGTGATTTAAGTGCTACCTATTACTGACACAAAATCTGACAAGTTCAAACGAGGAATGTAAAATGAGCTAACTACACAGGAGCTGGAGAGAGCCATCATAGGCAGAGGCTAACAAAAGAATAGCCTAAGCACGACCAAGTACACAAAAGGCTTTGAGATTATGGACAAGGAATAGCTCAGAGTGATGGGATTTTTTCTTAGAAAGATTGTCACAATAGCGTATCATAAAAGTTCATTAATGTGGTACAAAATCCATAAGAAATCTTGAGTAGAGCAGAGCTTGCAGTATCCAGTGCTTCTCACAGAACTCTGTCCAGCCACAAACAGTGCTGCTGGAGATAAGGTACTCAAGTGTGAAATCTACAACATCTTCAGGGAAAACATGCCTGAGAGTCAGCAATGCTATGTTTTATTCCTGATTACCCTGAGGCTGTGGATGGCACAGTCCAAATGAAATACTACACATCCTAAACACTTGAATCCGTAGTAAGGGAGTCACACACCCCTTACATAATTTTTCTGAGCTAATCAGTTTCAGAAGTTAGAAACAGGGAAAAAGCATCTTACTAGCACCTTCTGAGAAGCCACATAAACCAAATGTATGCAGTGCTGAAATAGAGGCAAAGCTCTATGCCAGACAGTGAGAATAAAGGACACGAACTGCTGTCATCCTCTGGAAGTAGAAGAGTGAGTTTCAACCAGAAAGTATCAGCATCACGCATCAGTGATGGAGCTTATCATATCTACTTCAAGGCTAACTGGTGGACACTGAAGCAGAACCACGAAGAAGTCGCAATAACATTCCTGTAAGCAAATAGAAAATCTTTGTCACCCATTTAGTGTCCAGAGGGACCCGACATTAAAGAAATGATGTGTTTGCTTCTGGATATGGGAGCTGACTGCAAGTTAGTGAGTGCAAGATTAGAGATATAGTGTGTTTTTGACCTCTTGTAGAGACAATCTCAGTGTCTGTATGCAAACCTAAGAACAGTTTTACTGGGGGTTATTGTAGCTTTATGTGGCTGTCCTCACTCTCATGCTGTCCCTATTAGAATATCATGTGCTTAGGGGCATGGAAAATTAGGGGTATCCAGCTAACACCGAAGTTATCCAGTGTTTTACTGAGATCGGGAACCGCTCTTCTGCTACTAAAACTATGCACACTTATGTTTCTGTATTAGTGGAGGATGCAGTAACACTCCCTGGGTCCCACACTAAGCACAAATTCTCATCAGCTGTAGAGGGATCGCTCACACCAGTGCTTGCACAGTCACACCACTTGGAGATGCAACTGGTGCTAGCCAGGCAGGGAAGTGTTCTGGTTTTTCTACTGAATTTATCTTCTCCCTCCCCTCAATGGATTAGAAACATTGAAGCCACAGGGAGTAGCAAGGGGAAAAGCCATTTCAATCACATCTTCTGTCTGGTCAGAGGACTGAACATAAAATCACTATACTCCAAAATGGAGAGTTTGTGTGAGTTTCAAGAAATTCAAATACAACTTTTCATAGTTGGAAGAGAACTTTAAAGGTCATCTAAACCAACTCCCCTACAATGAACAGGGACCAGGGACATGCACAGCTAAATCGTGTTGCTCAGACCCTGTTAAAACCTGACCTCAAGTGTCTCCAGGGATGGGGCATCCACCACCTCTCTGGGCAACCTGTTCCAGTGCCTCACCACCTTCACTGTAAAAGACTTTTTCCTTATATCCAAACTTACTCTCCCCTCTTTAAGTTTGAAATCATTTCCCCTTGTCCTTTCAACACGGACCCTGCTAAAGAGTCTATTCCCTTCTTTCCCGTAGCTCTCTTGTAGCTACTAACTTTTAGGCCACTATCAGGTCTCCCTAGAGCCTTCTCTTCTGCAGGCTGAAGAGCCTCAGCTCTCTCAGCCTGTCCTCATTGGAAAGGTGCTTCATCCTTGGATCGTTTATGTGGCCCTCCTCTGGACACTCTCCAACAAGTCCATGTTTGTACTATACTGAGGACTCTACATCTGGATGCAGTACTTCAGGTGAAGCCTCACCAGTGATGAGTAGACGGGCAGGATCACCTCCCTTGATCTGCTGCCCATGCTCCTTTTGATGCAACCTAGGATGCGGTTGGCTTTCTGGGCACATTTTTGGCTCATGTCCATTTTGCCATCCACTAGCATTCCCAGGTCCTTTTCAGCAGGGCTGCGTTCAGTCCTTTTATCCCCCAGCTTGTATTGGTCGTGGAGGTTGCCTTGATTCAGGTGCACCTTGCGCTTGGATTTACTGAACCTAATGAGGTTCACCTGGGCCCACTTAAACCTGTCTCTCTGGATGGCATCCTCTCCCTCAGGTCTTTCAACCACACCCCAGAGCTTAGTGCCATCCACAAACTTTCTGAGGGCGCACTCAATCCCACCCACTGTCAGAGTCATTGATGAAGATATCAAAACGTATCAGCCCCAGCACTGACCCATGGGGAACACCACTTGTCACTTATCTCCATCCAGATGTGGAGACACTGACCACCACTCCAGATTCAATCCTGCAGCCAGTTCTTTGTCCGTTGAACAGTCCATCCATCAAACCCATATCTTTCCATTTTGGAGAGAACGATGTTGTGGGGTACCATGTCAAAGGTCTTACTGAAGTCCAGGTAGATGACATCAGTGGATCTTCCCTGATCCATTGATTCAGTTACATCATCATAGAAGTCCACAAGGTTGTTCTCCTGTGTCACCTCCTGTCTTCCATGTGTCTAGCATGGTCTTTCCCAGCATAGAGATGGGACTGACAGGTCAGTAGTTCCCAGAGTCATCCTTTTTACCCTTCTTAAAAATGAGTGTGATGTCTTTTTTCAGTCACCTGATTGCCACGACTTTTCAAATACCATTGAGAGAGGCTTGGCAACTACATCAGCCAATTCCCTCAGGACCCTGGGAAGCATCTCATCAGGATCCATAGGCTCATTGATGTCTGCATTCTTTAAGTGGTCATGAACCTGATCTTTATTATAACATGAGGGTCATTGCTTCCCCAGTTCCCTCCTTCTAAACTAATCATTCAAAGGCTGTGTGATGACCAGGGAAGACCAAGGCAAAAAGATTGTTGAATACCTCAGACTTCTCAGTGTCTGTTGTTAACCAACAATTTTATTATGCCTTTATAGTTATTTTACTGAGAAAGGAAAATATGTTATTTTTTTCTCTATTTATTTATGAACAGATAAAATTCCTTGTACAGATTGTTTTACTGGCATTAAGTTTATCTTTCACTTGTTCCTTTTTCCTAGAAATATTTGCTCTGCTATAAGGCAACACTTATGTTGTTGTACTTGTGCCCATCCTAGGGAAACTGAGTGATTTCTGTTGTCCTAGTACCCAGCGCACTGACTGCTACTAACCAAGGCCCTGATATTCATATTCTTTTGAATTCATTTCTGATGACTTGAAATACTTTTTATATCTTTCTTTTTAGTCATATTAGGCAGTTATGTTGGGACAAACTCAAAGAGAATCCCTAATCATCTCCTGCATGAGCATTTGTGAATTCCATTTTGCAGCAAGAACAGGGGTATGAGAATCTCTAAATCAGGTTAATGAGATGCCAGAGACAAGAAAAAAAAACTTATTTCTAGAAACAACAACAAAAGCCCCCCTGAAAGATAATGATGTAAGTGCCAGAGGTTTTAAACAAGAAGTCACAATGATGAATGACATGCTGCTCAAGTAACTGGAAGAGCTTGCAGTACAATCTAAATATAATTTTCCAGCATTCATATGTACTGCATCAATAAAAATTTAGAAGAGATGCAGGCAGATCTGACAAAATCTCAAGTGGAGAGCAGCCTGACTGTGCAGTCCTCATTACGTTGTTTTATTGTAAGCTTTTCTGCATGTGATATATTTTGCTCCTGTTTTGATGCTGTAGTTCAAAAAATCTCCTCTGTCTTCCTCCTGTCTAACGAGAAGGGGGGAAGATACAAACAACAAAGACTCAGATGAGTAATTCTATCATCGTTCACACAAATATAAGAGGTAATTTAGGAAATTAGAAAGTTTTTTTGAAAATAACTTTTAAAAAAATACTTTAATAAACTTGCAATGTATTATCCACAGTGTAAATTGTATTTGAGGAAGGGTGGCATGAACTAATGAGATCAAAAAGACAGGCCATTCAGTGTCACCGTATACATATAGTAAGAGTAATATCCGGCACTGCTCACACAATAACATTATTTTGTCAAGTATGTCTGAAAAAAGAATCCCCTTTCATTTGAAATTAATTTTATCAGCCCTCTTTTATCTTCTATTTACCTTTTAAAAATATATGGTATCTGAACAATTTTAAAGTACTTAAGAACTTAATTATGTTTTTTTCCTGTCTTCTTTGCTAATTATTCAAAACCGACTCTTCGATTCTTCTGCTGCCAGGACCCCCTGAGCACATTGGCATCAAAGCAGCATTGTTGAATTCACTGCAGAAGAAAATTAAAGTTTCTGCTGTGAAAAATATTTGAAGTAACTGTACAAGTATGAGGAATGGATAGACTTCAGAAATCTCAATAAACTTGAAAGCCAGTTGACTGTACTGATTCGTATTAACTAGATGTGATTTATATTGTTCTGCTAAATTAAATAAGCTTTCCTAAACCTTTGGTTTCCACAACAATATTTGCGTGTCAGTGGCTAGTATCAGATACTTTAGAAAGAGGTGGAACAAACCCTAGAAAAGATCTTTATGGAAGAAAACACCTCCATAATACCCTGTATCAGTCGTTAGGCAGTGTTTATCCAAAGGAAGAAAGAGTTCTATTGATACTATTTAAATTAGAGATATAGCAAATCACTAAAACTAAAGAAAGATCAATGGATTGGAATCTGCTTTCACGTTTATCCACACACTGCTGGTTGGATTTCTTTTTCAGTAGGATAAAACTTTTGAGATTTTACTAGATTTTCCAAGATGAGGTCCAGGTCTCTTATACATTTATTACTAATGCATAACCCAGAAGCACATCTAGGTATTTCAAGTGATCCCCTTCAGTGCTCATTACCTGGCATTTGAGAAGAGCAGAATTTAATTTGGCATCACACTCCCTCAGCACCTCCTTTCTCGAGGTCCTTCTGATATTATTCAGGCTAGTCTCCATCCTTGAGTAATTCAAATTATTTTGTGTCCCATGCAAATATAATCACCTCAGGCTCTTGGTGGTTTGAAGGGCAAACTGAAAGAAGGTCCAGCTTATACTTTTATATTCTTTTTAAGCATCTACTCTTGGTCACTCTTGAAGCAATGAGCTAAAGAGATATTTTATGTTGCTGTTTTTCCAATCTTAAAGTCAGCCATTGTCACAAGTATCCTAAATTATTAAACATTTCACCACAAAAAGTAGGCAGGACCCTAAGATTATGAACATTCACAGTGAATCATAGAATCATAGACTGGCTTGGTTTGGAAGGGACCTCAAGGATCATTATGCTCCAAACCCCTGCCACAGGCAGGGCCACCAACCTCCACAGTTAATACTAGACCAGGTTATCCATCCATCCATCCATCCATCCATCCATCCATCCATCCATCCATCCATCCATCCATCCAGTGCCACTGGATAAACTAAATGGGTGAAGTTGTAATTCATCAGCAATCACGTATGCATACAAATAAAATACCAGACCGTCTCACCAAAACTAGCTCATATCTCAGATTTGCTAAATTTGCACTCAAAGCCAAACTGAGAAGATTCAGAACAATCTTTGCAAAAATTTGAAAACCCCACAGTGTGACTACCATGAAAAAAGTCGGTGATGCACAGCTCTGGTTTATGCCGTATTTGGTTGTGATGTTGCCCTTTAGGCTGACTGATGGAAAAAAATAGTCTTTGCAGAGTTGTTCGTGCTGTGTCTGGAAGCAGTTGCAGGCAACTAATATTTGAAATATGTGGTACCTTTTTTATATTTTAATTATAAGTGGAGAGGGAAAGCATCAATTCATGAAGTATATAACATCGGTACCTTCTTATTTCTGATTTTTACTTATGCTGCCTGTAGACGATTTTCAGAAAATCCAGGTGATTGATTGCTATCTTCTTCTAATTAAGAAAAGGATTGTAGACTTTATTATGAGCATTTTACACTAAACTTTCATTTCTTTCGCTAACACTGTGAACATAATTTGCTTTCACCCCAAATGGAACACCCAAAGGATACTATTTGTTATTTGTGAAACCCTTGTGAGCAATCTGTGCATCATATTCATAGAATTGTGGAATGGTTTGGGTTAGAAGGGACCTTTAAGATCACCTAGTTCCAACCCCCTGCTATAGTCAGGGACACCTCCCTCTAGACCAGGTTGCTTAAAGCCCCTTCCAGCCTGGCCTTGAACGCTTCCAGGGAGGGGGCAACCACAACCTCACTGGGCAGCCTGTTTCAGTGTCTCACCACCCTCACTGTGAAGAATTTCTTCCTGATATCTAATCTAAATCTACCCTCTTCCAGTTATTAGTGACAATGAAAATGATTAGCATTTCACAAAGAGCTCTTGTCCAGTCACTGTTTGCCATTTATCTGCTAACCCTTGAGTCATTCTTTTCATACAGATGTAATTGTTCTGCTGAGGTTTCAAACCTGAATTTTTCACAGATTTAACTGTAAGGAGACTGGAATAGAGTATCTCATACAGGGGAACACTCCCCTTCCAGGAAAGGCTGAAAATATTTAACAACAGTAATATTTTTGACTCATGTTAATCAGATTAGATATCAGAATGAGTATTGTGGTAAAGGAAGCATAGTTCTTTGCTTAGGGGAGTTATTTTTCTAAGTATATGATTTTTGGTGATTCATAAAAAGCAAGTGTTCATGTAATGATAATTATGTTGTTCTGGTATCAGGCATGAAGTAGTAATTAACAATTTTACTGAAGATGATACATTTATTTTCACTAATTTTTGTTATGTGATAAGTTGTTTTAATGAAGCCCTGATAAATTAAAAAAAAATAATATTTGAATGGCTGCCTTATCTTGCAAGCCAAATCTATTATCTGCAAGTCACACTTGAATAAATCTTATACTTGAATTTTTAAAGCTTTGCTACATATTTATCAGAGTCATTATTCACCTAGATTAACAATTTCTTCTGACCTCCTGCAATATGTGTGTTTATTATCTCCTGGACTTTTCTGTCAGCTAGATGCTCACTTCCTATACATGCAACACTGTATTTGTGTAGAAGCTCCATAGCAACTAATGAGCTCCTGAGGGTAAGAAAAGCAATGAAGCTCAACTTTGATTTACAAAAATGAATCAGTCATTCCCCCCCCCCCCCCCCCCCTTTTTTTTTTGGCAGGGATTTTTAAAAGATTTATAATTCATCTGTTTTGTCCTTTGCATCCAGTACAATTGCCACAGGAAATTTAACCCTATCCTTAGCTGAATGGGAGACAATCACTCTCTCCGGAGTTCCCATATACCTCAGGTACAGCTCCCTCTGCACTGATGCCTTCTTTATTCTGTAGTTCAGACAAATTTTGAAAGTCAGATGGCTTCCTCTTGAGGAGTGACACATCAACTCAGCTGTGATAGGAAAGACTTTTTATGGCTTTACTAGACCTACTGCACTATTTCTTCTGTGATAGTGGGCACCACTCAGTTTTTCTTTGATGTTGCTCTGCTTCTGCTGCCACTGACATCTGGTCAAATGCATGGCAACCTGAATTCTGACCTTGTCGAAACACTGTTCCCATCAGTGTGGAGTAGGAAGGACATGGGAAATTTGCCAAAGAAGGTCCCTTTCTAATAGCTACTAGCAAAACCCATAAGCTATGGGGTTTTTTTGGTGTTGTTTTTTTTTTTTTTATTGCTTTTTCCCTTTAAAATTTGTTGGTTTTTTGTTTTTGTTTTTGTTTTTGTTTTTGTTTTAAAAATTGCTTCTGAGCCTCAGGATTAGTATTATTAAGTTCCTTCCTCAAAAGGAAACAGAGTAGGCATAAGAACATTCCAAAACATTGTGATGAATTAACTGAAGTTCTCAGATTTCACTGCTGACCACATCATTACACTGACTGGTACCTCACTATGTGCAATTGGCTTTGTTGTAAATTCTTCATATGTGTCTCTATGAAATAGGCACATGTTGTTCTTTCATACTTTTCAACTATTTTCACAATATTGTTTTTTTAATTTCTCTTTTCAGCCAGAACAGAGAAGTATCCACTTTATTCCTTTCTCTGT
>JAPSGF010000027.1:8038188-8115744 GCA_035772895.1 Perdix hodgsoniae | reverse complement strand
TCTGTGATCAATTTATCCCCAAGATTTCCTGGAGAATCAAAACTAGGCATCCTAAAAAACAGACATTCTAAATGCAAAATATCAGCCTCCAACAAGCTTCTCTGTCACTTACTTGCTACCCAATGAACAAGTATTTGTTTTGGATTACATTCTGAGGTAGAGCCAAATTTTTTATTCAAGTTCAGAAAAAAAAATATTGTTTCACTTTCCAAAAACTGTGAGAAAAGAAAGGGCAGTTCCCTCTGGTTTTCATGCACAACATTCATTTCAGGTGTATAGTCTTGCTGTCTCGTAATAGAGTTATGATAAATGGGAGTTCAAATACTCTCTCACCAGTACTAGTAAGAAGACAATATCTTTGATAAATCTTTCTGCCCATTAAGTAGAAATTAGTTGATGCATTCCAAAATTATGTCAGGCTGACAGACACAAAAGAACACAGGTAGCAGAAATCTTCCATTCCTTGGAAAAAATGGGATAAAGGTCCTTTTAGATTCAGTCTTCCTTTTATTGTAAAGATTCCTTTTTTTGCTCTCTCTCATTGCTCTTGAAGTGTGATGGAACAACTAATTTCTTGCTGAAGATCTTTCTACATTCAGTTGTATGCGCACTAGAAATCTGCAGTGAAGTCTTCACCGCTTTTAATACAGAATTTCTCAGGTGTTATAGAGAAAAGGGCTAGACTAAGCTAGATGGACAGTTCTTTTGTTTCTTTAGGTTATTATTATAAGATAAGCAGTGTTTTCAAATTACTCAACACCTTTCTTTCTAAATCCTAAGTAATCGTTTCTCCAAAGTGCACATAGCTGTTCTATTCATGACCCTTTATGTGGCTTCTCAGAGCTTAAAATGTATTCTGATATTTATGCAATTCATTAGCCCAGCAGATTATTATTTACCAACATTATGAATCATGCCTGTACTTTCAGTGTATCACTCAATCAAAATCCCAGAGTTGTGGGTTTTTTTAATCTTTCAGAATGAATAGTTTTACTTTTCTCTTGTGAAACGTCAAAACTTGAAAACAAAAATAATTCAGTGACTTTAAAACGAATTCACAGAAAACTGACTTTGGATTTCATTAAA
This sequence comes from Perdix hodgsoniae, assembly GCA_035772895.1. Classification (NCBI taxonomy): domain Eukaryota; kingdom Metazoa; phylum Chordata; class Aves; order Galliformes; family Phasianidae; genus Perdix; species Perdix hodgsoniae. Next base: position 8,114,658 of record JAPSGF010000027.1, on the reverse strand, counting down.
ATTATATAGCTGTAATTTCAGCAAGTCATATACTTGAAGTATTTGTATGAATTTGAATATCAGTCCAGCTGTGGGGTTTTTTTTTGCAGCATTTCCATCCAGTTCTGGTTTCAGTTACCATTAAAACACTCTTGGCTTTCAAGACCCTTGAGGAGAAGACTGAGTGGGCACTTGCAGAGCCATACTGCTTAACTATCAATTTTAAACTAATCCAACAGTGTAGTGAATAATGGGATATTTCAGTGCCCAAAACCTGCTGGTGAAAACATACTGCCATAGCAGAAGAGAAGCACATGCAGAATGACTTCAAACTTTTGGAAGGGTAAACTTAGCCTGTTGTCTCTCCTGAAGTAGAAGAATGCTACTGGAATCAACGGTCTGCCATAACCAAGAAATAGGCATGAACTCTGAAGCAGTTTTATCAGGACCTTCAAACCTTCCTGCAATTTTCACAAAGACCCTAAAATGTGGGCATTGGCTTTTACTGTTCTTCCTTGCTATGAAACTGTTTGGCTGCTATGTCTACTGGAGCATTCTGGAGAGGAATACTAAAACTAGTAAAATACATGTAATTTCTTGACTTTAAAGATAGAGCTTTTTTTATCTGTGATAACCTTATGACCATTTTTTTTTTCTTTTTTCTTGCAAAGAGCAACATTCAGCTATTTCCTTGTCAGAAATCTTACGATCATTTGTGATCATAAGGGATGTGGCATATGTGATCTTGAGGCATTGCTAATGGATTGTGTATAACAAACCTATTAGCACCGAAACTGTTAGCAGAGAAACTCTTCATGATTTGAGACACATCTGCAAAATTTTTGTTTGATTCTCCTTAATGAAAGCTGAGTAAGAAAATGTCAGATTTTGTATTTTGAACATCTGTTGAAGTTACGTGCATTTTCTTCCTTCTGATGCCTTTTTCTTTTGGGAATATTTGTACTTACTTCTCCTGAGAATGGCTAAGGCAAACATCATAGTTTTGCAGCTTTACTTTAAAGCAGAGCTAGGAATAGAGATGTTGTATTTGCCAAAATCTGATAGTGTGCTTCCATAAATATATGAAATCAAACATTTCCTGAACTGGATCTGTAATGTGTGTGATATCATGCTATTTATATTACTGTGGTAAAGATAACCAATCCACAAGTGTATGGTATGATTCAGATAAGAATCAAGTTGATAAATATTTATCTGACATTCCTTCATGCTTAGACTAAAAATCACTCCAGTAAAACCAAATTAAGCTTTGTGCATATGGTACCACTTTTTGTCCGTTGAGTCTCTACACTGAGAAGGCCTGGAGATGAAGACCTGGCAGCACTTTGGAGCTCTGATTTTAGACAGATATTGTTGCAGAAAAAAATTGAGACATACATATCAGTTCTCCTAAATATAGATTTCTAGCTGGTGACCTCATCTACGGGCCACAGAGAACAGCAGTGTTTGGCTGTAGAATACATGGCAAGATGGCAAGAATCAAATGAAGAAAGAAAAATCTAAGTGGAAAATCAGAAAGATTTAGGATCACAAAGATTAGGAGAGGAGAATGGTGAGAGAACAATGAATGCTTCAAGAACACTGGAAGCAAGACGAGAAGAGTAGTTTATTTACAAAAGAGGATTTTCTAGATGGTATGTTTTCTCCAGAAATGGATTCTTTATTTCCATGTCTTTACTCCATCTGGTAGATGGGGGAAAAGACACATACAGACCGGGACAGAGTTGTGAGAAAGAAGAGGTAGATTGAAAAATGAAGATTCCTAAGGTAACAAGTACTAGAACAAGTAAGATGCTCAACAGTAACCTACTAGTTGAAATCATCAGGGAGTATGCGTGATCCCTACTCTGCTTGATTTAGACCACAGTAGACATCTTATCTCCAGACAAGCACCGTGACTGCATACCTACTAGCCAGAATGTTGTAGACTTCTTTCATTCCCCTCTGATAAAGATATTGCACTTTGCATTTAACATTTTATGTCACTAAAAAGGAGAGAAAAAGTCTCCCAGTTTTACACTCATTCTACACACCAAAGATGTACTGAATGATTTTCTACACATGTTAACATTCGTGCTTAGTGGCTCCTCTTCAGTATGTTCATAGCCACAAAAACACCATGCAGTAGCCCACTGTTTTGAGCCAGCAGGTGCAAGACTGGAGAAACATCTCACTAATGCCACAGGCATGCTATCACAGAAGATCAATCTGAACTACCTAAACCTCCAGTGGAAACCTGAAAGATCTTTTAGAGAAGCAGTTTTGCATTGAAGTGGCACTTTCCAACTTCTGAACTCAGCAGGAACCCATAGTCCCTAAGAGTTTACTACTTGGATGCAGTCAGCTGTATCCAAGGATTTTTCTGCAACATGTGCCAGCTCTGTGCAACTTTTGGCATATCTAGGACATTTTACCAGAAAAGTAGTCCTCTGATATGACATCTGCTTCCTCTGCACCTGTCTGGGAATCCTTTGATATCTCTTCCTGTTTGAAAACATAGGATCTCTCTCCTATCTTGACAATGCTGCTGGTGCAGCAAATACTCCCCTCTGTTTGCATGAGGTGCTCATGCTCAGTGTAAAGTCGCCCTTAGTACTCAATGTAGGGAATTCAGCACAGAAAAAAAGAAAGAGGGAAATGAAAACACTCTCAAAGAAAGTAGCTTTGTCAGATCAAAACAAAGGGGTGACAAAAATATTTCAAAATGCAGTACGTGTATCTCAGAGATGGGAAAATGCAGTAATATTTCTATCAACTACCAAAAGCTATAACAGTCATCTAGTGCAGTTTGTATTGATAACACAAAGGAAATATGCAGTCAGTCATGTATCACATCAGTCAAGTCCTATTTTTGCGTGGACTGTTGAAGAGGAATGAGGTAATTAATGCCTTGTTGCACAGCAGAAAGAATCGCAATATAACTCACCTTTGTGAAGAACAAAGTCAGCATGGTTTCTCCTCCCTTACTGAATGCTTCTCAAGGGAATGAGAGAACTGTAAGGTGGTCGTATGATTAATAATTACACAAATGCAATAAAAAGAAACCCAGAAATAAAACCAGTGCCCTTCTATAATGATGTAACTGACAAGGCAAGAGTCACTGATGTCATCTACCTGGACTTCAGTAAGCCCTTTGACACCATACCCCACAACTTCCTTCTGTCCAAATTGGAAGGATAAAGATTTGATGGGTGGACTGCTTGATAGACGAAGAACAGGTTGTGAGATCGCACTCAGGGAGCTGTGGTCAATGGTTCCATGTCTGGATGGAGATTGGTGATGAGCAGTGTCCTAGTCTTTAACAGAGTACTCTTTAACGTCTTCGTCAGTGACATTGACAATGGGGTCAAGTGCAACCTCAGTAAGTTTGCAGATGACATCGAGATGTAGGGTGTGGTTAACACACCAGAGGGATGGGATAACATCCAGAGGGACCCAGACAGCCTTGAGCAGTGGGCTGAAGATGAACCTCATGAGGTTCAACAGTGCCAAGTGTGAGGTCTTGTAAGGATAGAAAATACCCCTGCCAAAAAGTATCTGGGGGATATCAGTGGATGGGAAGCTGGACATGAATCAGAAATGTGCCCTTGTAGCCCAGAAAGCCAACTGTATCCTGGCCTGCATCAAAACAAGCATGGTCAGCATGGCAAGGGAGATGTTCCTGCCTCTCTACTCCGCACTGGTGAGGCCTCACATATAATACTGCGTCCAGATGTGGAATCATCTGCACAGGAGAGACATGGACCTGTTGGAGCACGTCCAAAGGAGCCCCAAAAATGACTTGAGTGGTGGAAAATTTCCCCATAAGGACAAGCTGAGAGAGCTGGGGTTGTTCAGCTTGCAGAAGAGAAGGCTCTGGGGAAACCTGAGAGCGACCTTTCATTAACTGAAGTGGAGCTATAAGAAAGAAAGGAACAGACTCTTTAGTAAGGTCTGCTCTGATAGGACAAGGGGAAATCATTTCAAACTTAAAGAGGGAGATTTAGATTTGATATAAGGAAGAGGTTTTTCACTACAAGAATAGTGAAGCACTGAAACAGGTTGCCCAGAGAGGTGGTGGATGCCCCATCTTTGGAGACACTCAAGGTCAGGCTGGACAGGGCTCTGAGCAACCTGACTGACCTGTAGGTGTTCTTGTTCATTGCAGGGAATTTGGACTAAATGGCCTTTAAGGGTCCCTTCCAACTGAAACCATTGTATGAATCTATGAAAAATGACTATCTGCTTCGAAAGTTTCAGTGAATTCTAAAGAATTGGAAAAAAAATATTCTGAGTTTTTTGAGTGGGAGAAAATTTTCCAAAAATACTGCAATCTTACAGTAATTTTGCTCATGCAAAAACAGAAGTTCAGCAATATATATATATACATATATTATTTTTTTAAAATACTTGACTGATTATAGCTTATCCATTGATTGCAGTAATACAGTCCTTTAGGTTTCACATGGACAAGTGGTTCACAGTGCACTGTAACCTGATGGCAAAATGCTCTGGCAGAGGCCATTATAACCTGAGGCCGCAGTGCAGCCGAAGCCCTGCACACACTTGTACAGCAGCCCTGAACCAGCTGTGAGCTTTGAGCTCCATCACGACAGCACTGTAACCATGGCAGCACAACACCCAAGGATGGACCACAAGTCTGTTCTGCAGTTTATGCTGATGCCCATAATACATTGCCTCCATTACTGGTACCATCTCCACAGATATTACATATGGATAAAATATTAGAGACTTTGGCAATTGCTGTGATGAGGCAAGTTAAAGTTTGCTTGGATTTGACTGGACTAGCCACTCTCTGCCTTCTTTGAGGGGATTGCATTTATTAGCTCTGCTGGGATAAGTGGCCTAATCTCCATTGATTTCAGGGAGACAGCAGAGCTGAACAGCTGGCCTGCTAAGAGCACATCCATGTGCTCCCAGCCACAGCCTGAACAAGTGGCTTTGTATGCAGCAGCTGCACAGAAATCCAGAAAACAACCCCAGCAGAGGAATCTGAGCTGAGCTCATCACAGCAGGAAGTTTCCCTGTGCACATCTTCCAGTCCACATGAAAGAGCAGCAGTGCCTGTTGCTTTGTAGAGTGATCATGAAGAGAGCTTTATATTGCAAATAGATGGTGTGAGCATCCTTCACTTTGAAGTTGAAACCAAAACTCTAGGCTTTGAGGGCAGAAATACCAGGACCATCATTAGCAACATCTCAGTTTCTTCAGCACACAGTTGAAAGGCTGCTGTCATGGCAATTTTTAAGCGTCTGCTTTGAAATTATTTCAGATGCTTCTTTTGCACTTAACCTCACAGTTTATTATCTGCTCGGTTTGCAGCTCAAACAGAGTAGCTTTTCTTATATTTAAGTTCCTTATGTTAATTTCCTTATATTTAATTTTGCAACAGTGATCTGGGTTTGGTTTAGCAACTTAAAATCAAAGTGCTGCAAGAATGCCAAGAGAATGATGTGAATGGATAGACAGACAGATTTACCCTTGTAAGAGCTCAGTAAATCAAAACCTGATTAACTTGTTTTCTCCTTCACATCACTTGTAACTTTTGCTCAAGGAAGCAGTCTTATTACTTTCTGCTTTGGGGTAATATCTCAGGGCAGTCGGAGTGTCAGAACAGAACTCCACTCTTTAGCAGGTGCCAGCCAAGAAAATCTTCAGTCACTTTGCTCAAAACAAAGCAAAAAGCAGATAATTTTAAAATAGGGTGGGACTGCTGAAGATACGGGATTCTTCTGTGTACAGATAAGCTTTCTGGATTCTGGCCTATTTATATATTAGTGCTGAATGTGAGTAGCCAAGAAACAATATTACCATGTCTGTTCATGGAAAGCAAACACTTCTGTGTTCAGCTTTTCCTTATGACAGAGCAAAACAGAGATGTGTTTCTGAGGTCCTCGCTGACCATCCCAGGTACAGGAAGGGTGGGAGGTATTTCTTGCGAGCAATGGTGGTTTTACTTAAATTGTGGTGTCTGTTCCAGATGGCTTCAATTATTGGGGCGTTTGCAATAATAAATATTTCTTTAGCACATAATAAAAGTAGTTCTTTGTATTTTTTTTTTAATCAGAACTGGATTTCTGGAGAACGCTTCATGGGAAAGCCAGTATATGAACTCAGGCAGCTCCTTGTGAATTATTTCAGCCGGTGGGAAGGGTGGGGATCTGCAGGAAATCCCAGCTCTTCCACCCCTGCCTTTCTGCACAGCTCAGGCTCCTTCTCTGCAGCCCAAGTCGAGCCTCCAGCCTGGTGATGCTGAAAGGGACAGGAGCGAGGTCAAACCTAGCTCCACCTTGCTGATGTTGTAGCAGGGACTGCTTAGAGGAAGGGAGGAGTGGGGCTGGCTTCCTGCTGCTTTTGGTTTCATCAGCAACAGGATGGAGGTTGGCTTCAGGTGTCTTCTCCCCTACACAGCACAAAGCTGGGTGAAATGAAGGTGAGGAAGGTCTTGCTCTCACTGCAAGCTCCTCCTCCTGCCTACTGTTTGTTTACCGGCAATATCCTCCTTTTCTTCTTAGAAAGAAGTTCTCCTTTCTGCAGGAATAGCTTTTCTTATTAGGGAATGTTTGGTTATTCTTAAATGTCTCCATCCTAAGGCTAAACGAAGTAAATTAATAAGTAACGGCAACAAGATTAGCAATATCTGGGTCATGTGGCTAGAGCTTCTGCTGATGATAGAAATCAAAGCTGAATGGCAGACCTCTGCCACCCCAGCAGAGCTCAGACAGAAGACTAAGCTAAATAACTAGTGTTTCATAACAATAACAGTAATTGAAACCACGGCAGGGGATTCTGCCCCCACCTGTGCAGAGCCCGACCTAAGCTCCCTGAAGCGATGGAAATGTTTCCTCTAGTCCAGCTGCTTTTAGTCTGCATTAGAAGAAGCAGAAGTAGAATGGCTTTAAACAAAAGGAGGGGAAGTTTAGGTTAGTTGTCAGGGGGAAGTTTTTCACTGAAAGGGTGGTGAGGTACTGTCACAGGGTGCCCAGAGGGGCTGTGGATGCCCCATCCTTGAAAGTATTTAAGGCTAGGATAGACAGGGCCCAGGACAACCTGATCTAGTGCTAGATCTAGCAATTGGTGTGATCTTTGAGATCCTTTCCAACCCAAGCCATTCTGATTCTGTGAAAAAGGAACACAGACTGCCTTGGGAAACTGGCAATGGGTGCATGGGGCAAAGGCAAGACCACGGTGCTTCTTCCTCAGGAACTCACCAGGAAAAATATCACTATGGGAGTATGTCACCAGCTGACTGCCATCTCCCTGACTCAGCCCATCTTGCTGCTCTCCTCAACTCAGCAAGGACTGACAATGCAGGTGCCCAGTGGGCTTTTTAATGAGAAAAACAAAAAAATGTTTTGATTTTACTGCTGTGTTTTGTTTTTCAAAACTCAGAGATCTGTGTAGGTTTTCTGCTAGAAGAGTTGGGGAAAACAGCCCAAACAAGTAATATGATTTTTAATAAGATCATCTGATCCTACAGCAACACTGAGTGGGAGGAAGAGGTGGTTTTTTTCTCCTTTTTAAATAAAGCAGTGATTATAAAAACATGACAGGAGTGTATCTTCATATGGGAAAGCCTGTCATCTTTATTATTTCTGCTGGCAGCAGGCACTAGATGTCCTTTCTGAAACATATAAGTGTTTCACTCACAGGCACAGCACTGAAGCATTTCTCTTGCAAAATGTTAGTAGAAAGCCAGAGGTGGATGCAGCTAATTGCATTGGGACAGGCTGTTAGAAGGATCACTCCTTTCCAACTTCATTGCTTACACCACAGCAACACACCTTGGGCCAGGCCCTTGCTTTGCAGTGCATCACAGGAAGGCTGTGATCTTATGGAACAGAGAAGACTACTTTTCTTTCCTGCTAAGTACTTAACCAAAGCCTTAAAAAGTCTGTGTTTTGTTCCTTTGAAAGCATTCTTTTTATTTGACACTTTCTGCATCCAGAGTCCCTTGGAGACACTTTAATATTTAAGATGTGTGTGAAAAACTCTTCATTTTTAAACTCAATTTCCTTTTAACTAGAACAACTAGAAGCTGTTCTCACTCTGAGCTACTGGAATGAAGGAGAATTTCAGAGCAAGGATAAACAACGGCAGTAAAAACATAGGAAGAGACACAAAGAGCTGTGTCAGAACTGATTGCTGAGAAATTGCAGCAGTGTTGCAAGGTGACAAGTTACAATATTTGCGGAAGGACAACAGATGGGGAATGAGGAGAGGCAGGATTCCCTCTGCGCCACAGTCCCATGTGGCACCTAGTGTGTAGAATGTGGGTAATGCCAGCATTTTTCAGGGCTGTTGTCAGATCTTGAATTTAGTTGGCTAACTGTGACCTATTCACTCCTCATTCATTTCACTCAATGGCAAGAATTAGCCTCTGGTTATTCAGGTCATCCACTGTCAGTGTGAAAATCAGGGTCAGATAAGTTGTCTCTCTGCTGGTCCCATCTATAGGGAGTTTGAGCATCTTAAAATAGGCATCTTGGAGACCTCCAGAAGCCATCTGGATGAGGGCCTTGGCACCCTACTCTTGAGTGTCCCAGCTGTAGAGAGGTTGTGCCAGAGAAACCCATACTAGATGTACTCTCACTATATACTCACAGAATAACCTTTTGGTTTAGAAGACTGAATTTCAGCGTACTAAAGATGAAGACTTTGGAGGCTTTCAGGAGCTTACCACTTAGGAACAAAAAAATAAAACAGTGTAGTTCGAAAGTTTGTTTAAATTGACTTTAACAATGCTTAATTTCAAGCCAATGAGCCTGAAGTGGCATTTGATAATGAGCAAGCTAGCAACTTCTTTTTCCTTAGTCCACAGTGCAAACACTGCAAATGACCCTGTGCAATTCTTCTACCATGAGAAAGGGATTATATAGTCTACATAATTGCACTGAACAATCAGTTGTGATGAACAGCCCAATATCTTCTGCTCATTTTATAAATGCAAGAAGGGTTCTAAAAACCTACACATCTGTGTTTTTCTTTTGGGAAGCAGCTTCACCTAGAGGAGACAAAAATAAACAAGAATTTTAAATGAGGTGGAGCTATCTATGTCAGAGTAGTAGGTGGTCTGGGAACAGGCCTCTTTTCTGTGTGTTATCTAATGAATGAACCAATTTGCTTTCTCCTTAGGAGAAAAAAAATCAGAAGAGGATTTCATCCCACTTAATCAATATTAGTCAATATTAGTCTGCCTTGGCGATGCTAAAAGGCAATTAAAGTGCACACACTTCCCACTCTAATTCCACACTCATAAAGATCAAAGCAAATTACCATTAATGATCAGCTTCTCCCATTTGAACACTATGGTCTACCTTTGGCAAAAATGAACTACTTCAGGCAACCAAATAGCTATCAGAGAAATAAAATCAAACACTGCATTATCTCAACAGCTGTTGACAGTGTCTAGTTGCTTGCATGATGATGTGTTAGCATCTGGTATGGTACATGCCCTTGGATATAGGGACTGCTACTTATTATCTGGGGAATTAGATTCCAACAAATACCTTTGTTTCTGCAGTTTCAGCAGAGCTTGTCACAAATGTGAACTCTGATCCTTCTCTTTTGTGCAAAGTGACAAAAAGAGCATAACAGAAGAGACTGGAGGACAGCATAATTCAGATTCTTTGGCTGTCGTGCCTGTATAGTAGATCTAAAGGAAATGTTCTGATATTTTGGTGGTGTGGATAAAGGCTGCCTAATCTCCTTGCACCTGGTGGAACTGTTCACAGACTTGCTGGCATTTCAGTGGCCCACTTATTCTCTGCAATCCCAAATGCCCAGGCCTGCAAAAAACACATCATCTGATTTTCAAGTGGTTTGACTTTCAGAAAATTGGAAACGTAGAATTCAAACCAATGCACAAACAGAAGAAACACAAAAAGATCCATCTGTTTTTAATTTCTTTTTGTGTCTCATGAATCTAACTCATTCTATCAGTTTCTGTTCAGCTTTCAAGTAGTTATTAAAAATGTGATTATTTTCTAAAGAAGATTGTACTGATCTAGAATCAAAGGGGACCTACCCTGTGTTTAAGGAGAGCTCTTTATTCAGCCTCTCATAGATTACTACAGCACAGCCTCCTCACTGTCCCACATTCCTCTCGCCTCCTTCTACTAACACAGACACAGCTAATTAACAGCTAGAAATGGATGCCACTCAGTTGCCATTTAAGGATGCTTTTTTTTTCAATGCCTTTGTATTATCCTTGTCAGTCTGATCTGGGTAGTTGGCTACAATCTAGCTAAGTATCCTTTTTAATCCCACTCAGATACATTAGTACACTCTGGCATTACAAGATCATTTGGTTCAATGAGGTTTGGTGATGAGCCATATGGAGGATCTCTGTACAGTCAAGGTCCATCTTTGAACAGCACTGCCTCTGATCTCAAAGAAATGCTATGAGGCTCCTGACCATTCGTCTTCCCAATCATATCAATATCCAACAGGGCCAGCACAATTCTTACCATTGCACTGTAAGTGCTTTGCTATAATTAATCTCTTTGTTGCACTCCTTCCTGAGTGATTTCCTTTCTAACTAGATATCTCAAAGTAAGGAAGAAAAATGAGCCTTGAGTTGCAGCTACATTGCTGGCTTAATGAAGATACATTGTACTGCTGCACAAACAAATTCTCCAAACTTGAACAGCTTTCCTTGAAACTGCAGATATCAGGCAGACACTGTGAAAAACAAAATGATAAATTTTAAGCAAAGGAAATAAAAAGACCTCTTTTAAAGTCATATAAACTAATTATTTCTCATTCATTCGTGCATTCTTTCTATCCCCATTTTCAACTAAGAGCAGAAGAAAATGAATCAAGAAAAAAAAGGCTACTGAATGCGATGTCAAGGGTAAAATATCCCTTTTTTTTTTTTTTTTTTTTTTTTTTGCATTTGTTCTCTCCTAGACATCTCCCAAGGGTTAATAACACTGCATACTGCAAGTCTGACAACAACCCCTCAAAAATTGCTGTCCCTTGAAAATAGTAGTAGGCATTGTCTGACTGCCCTGGAAAGTGACCCAAAATGGTTGTAATCTCAGGACTGCCTGATCTGCAGAATGCAGTGCCTTTGGAAGAGCTCCATATAGCTTTAAATTAAGGGTCACAAAGAAGGTCTTCCAGTGAAATCAGAGTCCTCTATTTGCTTGAGTAAGACTCAGCACCAGACTAGACTTGGTTCTTCTGGCTCACATGACATGCAGACCTACACAGAGTACTTCTCCTCTATTTGGGATGAGATCCACTATCATGCCCTTAATCCAACAAATATATAAATTCAGATATTTTGCCTCTTGTTCAGCCCGACCCTTTCTTAGACTGACCACATATCCTGAGGGATCATTATGCAGAACTTCATGCTGTGGCCAGAACAGAAGGTGCATGCAAGGTGATGTGTTGTTCATCACCTTGTTTTGTTGTTTTCTTATCCCTTGCACAGGACAGGATATTATGAGTTATGACATCTGATGCCAAGATTATTCATAGATGCCATATGTCTTTATCTTAGATACAGAAAAGGTTATGTAGATCTAGCTGGAGCACACATTGCCTTTATCTCTATTACTATTCTCATAGCTGAGACATTATTCTGGTAAGTGTGAGCACTCCCAAACCGTTATAGATGAGAAAAGTATCGTGTTAAAAGTTCAACAAACCAGATAGCACAAAGAACTGCCAACTCGGTTGAGCTTTTTCTCTGAAATTACTTTAGGATGGTAACCTTTCAGTCTCAAACAGTTATGGATACTATACCTGTGGTGCATCAGAGAGATAAATTTACCTGTACCTATGTCTTGTTGGCTGTTACATTTTTCTTTCATCTAGAAAATGAGCTTGTTGTAGCTTGATGATCCTTGGTCCCTTCCAACCCAAGCCATTCTATGATTCTATGATTCTATGATTCTGTGATTCTGTGATTCTGTGATTCTAGGATTCTATGATTCTAGAAGAGCAACAATTTTTGTCCTATCTCACTCCCTGCCACTGGTAAATCTCCATCAATAAATTCACACCTGCTTGAAGATCACGAGGCAAATAACACATATGTCTAGCCATGTTGAAAAAATCCTATAAAAATGGAAATACCTGTTCATTAATAAAACTCTGAACACTTACAGTCTCGGTAACTCGGTGAATTCTGATAACCAACCCTGGAACTGCTATTGTGCACATGGCTCCCAAATTCTACGTAGAGGGCAACAACAGAGATGTAATTCTCACAAACAGGAAAGGTAGCAGTTGCCAAAGGCTAGGCATTACCAAGCACTTCACTGGAGGGTGAAGATAGGTCACCAGTGATAGAAATGGAGGGAAATGGAGTGCCATTGAGGAAATGTGTTTGAAACAGGAATATGTCTATCACAGCAGTATTTACATGGATATAGTTGAAGGGCCCTGAAGAAGGAACTCCTTATCAAATTGTTCAGTTGATTTTTTCTCTTAAGACACGTTATTTTTTCATATGAAAGAGAAAAAAATCACCCTTCTGAGAGCTCAGAAAACTTTCTCCCTTTATTTCAGAAAAACAATTTGGAAGATTCAGGAATCAGTTCCAACACAGTTGATGTAATTTCTTTTTCTGTTTTGCCTAATATACTTTTATTGATTTAAATATAGCATTACCAGAACTAATTTAGGGGAGAAGGATGTAGAACTGTCTATTATAATTCATTTATCTGTCCAAATCTATATACCTGCTACAATCTCTATTTCAATATTCTGCTGTATTGCCACTGGCAGATTCTCTGAAGATTCTGCTTTATCGACAGCAAAATGCTCTTGTGATTTATTCTATCACTGCTGAAGAGAAAAAAACATAGACACAATGCCTAGCTGCAGTTTTTGTGGGGACACCATACAGACTAAAGGCAATGTTAAACAAGCTGGTGCTTTCCAAAAACATGACCTTGCAACCATTCACCTGCCTTGCTTATGCACCATTAGCAGTCACAGTTCAGGTGCCAATGAGTAGAAACCCTGACAGCCAAACCACCACTAACAGAGGCAAGTCCAGTCTGTGTCCAAGCATGGACCAATTTGATGTGGCTGATGTACCATGGCTTGGAAACAATTACTTGAGGAAATACTCCATTTCTTCTTCCCTGAGAGGTTCTTGTCAGCTGAGGAGATCTAGGTATTATTTCTTTCAAACTATCTATTGTCATTAAAGCCAGAGTACCTTGTGCTTGTTTTCTATAAAGCAGAGGGAATGTGCTTCATGTAGCCCATGACTCCAAAAGTGTAGGATGGGAGATAACTGTGCATTGGGTCCCTTCTGCAGTTTAAGGTACAGACATGTCTACAATGATTTGCTTTCTCATTTTCGGGACTAGAAAGATTCTGCTGGTTCAGACAAGCCAGTTCATGCTTTCCTGTATCTTCCTACACAAAGTGTGCTGAGCCACACTTGCCAGTGAGTCAGAAGGCTGCTGACCACAGAGGGGCCCATCCTGGCTACATGATTTAGTTGGAACTGATCGTTTGCCGAGGTGAAAGGTCAACTTTTTGGTTTGTTTGCCAAAGCAGGACAGTGTCCCTGCGCTCTCAGAAGGATGAATGACCTTGGGTGTTCTTCATGGTGGCTCCTGAGTGCACAGGGGACATTTTGGAAAAGCCAGAAAAGGGTTAAAGAGCACCTTAAAAATGGTATATATACTTTAATGGTTGTTATTGTTTGCTTCTCTTCTTTTCCGGCTGCCTTGTAAGATCTTCACTGGCTGACTAAGTAGTGTAGGAAGAGCAGCATATCTACAGTGACAATAAGACAAAAATTATCCTCACATACATCTATTGAGACAGATGAGACATCCTGGAGGGCAGTGTTCTTGGTGGCACTGGTCCCTGCACCACTGTCACTTCAGCAGAACTACGCTCCGCACCAGGGTGTGTGAAATCACACTCATCTCCCATGCCACATCTTCTTCCTTTCCCTTAATTCTCAGAGGCAGTTTCTCGCTTTTACAATTTATTCCTTGCTAAAAGGCAAACGAGTTCATGGGTTCTCTCTTTAGCTTGTTAATATCACTTGTGTCTCTATGGGTGGAGGACAGATTTACCCCTTCCACTAAGGAAAGGGATTAAGAAACTCAGATTTGGCAGAGTAATGGAAAGAGATTAAAGAATTCAAATAATTGGTACACGGGTTACAGCTCAGTTCTTGTAGCACATGAAAGTGCTTTGGAGAGAATTTGAAAGGTCAAAATACAAAATTACTTTCCACCATGTTTCTAGTTTTCCCTTGCTGCTGTAGAAAAGCACACTAGAGTACTATTTTCCTCTTCTACTTCAAGCAGTATTGTTTCTCTCATTACAAAACCACTACACAAAAATCTGTGGTATGCCAGGTCTAATTCTGCTCACTCTTACATTTCTGAAAAGCAATCACCAACTTGAAGTGCAATAACTCCTAGATTTTACGCCACCATGGAATGTGAGGAATGGGAAGAAAGGCAGAGTCCACTGTGCTGGAAGAGAAAGTGTTCAACTGTACCTGGTCAGACTCTTTCCTTTCAAACACAATACTGAAGCAAAGAATTATTTTAAAACAATTTGACATTACTGTATTGCAGCAATCTTCCAAAATCCATGCTAAATCAAATGCTTAGTGTACAGCCTCTCTTAGTCCCTTGTAGGTATGTTTTCTATGATTCTCCAACTGCAGAATTTCCCCATCCTTCTCTAGAGAAATTTCTTTCTGTATTTCCACACCATTGTTTACAGTTACTTCAAAGTGCAGTAATGTGAAATAAGCGTGGAAATCTGTACAAAGATCAAAGAGGACCATCTTAATGTTTGCTTTGTGTGCAGTTGAATCTTACAAAAATATAATTCCACAAAGTCAGTGTTATAGAAAATGTGCCTCCATTGCAAGCCAGCACTCACAAAGGTTGATGCGTGGTCTGTGGCAAGTTTAAGGAAAGTTTGCTGAAGGCCAGAGGCAGTCACACACAGCAGATAGACATGCATCACCACAGCTGACGCTTCTTTCACACCACCAGCATTCCAGGAACCGAGTTGGGGTCACACTGACGTGCACAGTGTAAAACAGCACAGAATTAGACCCTTCTTGTTACAACTTGATGCAAGAATCTCCAGAGAGGAAAGCATTTGCACCGCACAGTAACATGTTTTTATTGGTCCAGTAAAGCACAAGAAGCGTGGTAAATATTTTCAAGTGCCACCTACTGGTACTCTATCCACAATTTACATAAATAGAGGAGATGAAGGACTAGAAATTAGATGTCTCATCAGCTGTCCGGCCAATAGTTGAGCAGACCTCAAAGCTCAATACTGCCATCATTTTGTACACAGCATGGATATCATACCTCTCTTCTGAGCACTTCAGAGACCTGCAAACACCAGCTAAATCTTTGTAAATCCATGTAAAGTGGGTGTAACCAGTGGAAAAGCATTCTCAATGCAAGCAGGAGAGCTAAACCCACCAGAATATTAGTTATTTAATTCTTGGTCCCACTACAGATCTCATGATACACATCTTCTGAATGCTCCTGCTCCTTGAGACAAGAGATTGCATGAGAGTATTTACCCCTTTCAGGAGTGAAATGGTATACATGTAAGTTTCTAGAAGGTGGGGACCTGGAAACAGGACCTCCATCAAACTTGGAAGCAAAGAAGAAAAGTGTACATAATACTATTTATTTTAGTTTTAAATCTTAAAGAAAGGGAAAGAGGTGGTTAATTAATTTGCATACTTGGGCTTGGCAGGACTGTATAAGTTGAAGAAAGAGGCCAGAATCTCACAGGAGCGCTCTGATGCAGCTGGCAAGAAATCCCAGACATTCTCACTACCCAAGCCCTGCATGCAAATTGCTTCACTGATCAGTATGTCTGATTTTTTTCTAAAGATGCATACTGATTATGGGATTGGAGCCTAGACTATATTTATTTATTTTTTTTTGTTTTCTTCTTGTCCTCACACTAATATTACTGTCACTTCATGTGACATGCCGCTATGTAGCTTGCAGGGCTGAAGTGCCTAGAATGTTGCAAGAAATGATTTTAAATACTTTGAGAGAAAACAAAATGGATTTAATGACATCAGAGTGACTCAAGATAACCATGGGTTTTTAGGATAAATTATTAGTCTTCTACAAAAGCTCCAAACAAGATTTATATATAGCTTGCAGAACTCACGAGCAGTATTGAGGCTAAGGTCTTACAAACCAGTTTAGAAGAAATTATAAATCTAAGTGAGCACATCTGGACATGAACATTGCCATTTTTTTGGAGATCAAAACAGTATTTATTATGAGAGTTATGAAACTTTGGACCCTATTATGTATTAAAGAAACCCATTTACAACCACAGAGTTAAGTCTGAATTATTGCGCTTGTTCCATACACTGCTTTTGCAAGATTTATGCCTTGGTCATTTTACTACTCCCAGAAGTGAAACTCACCATTCATAACCACAGCAGACAAAAAAATTCTCTTCTGTTTTTTTTTTGTTTGTTTGTTTTTGCTTTTTTTTTAATACATTCAATCAACTTTCAGAAGTACAGAGGTAGAAAAATGTTACTTTTGTTATAGAAAAAGCTTAGGCTTACTGAAAAAGACCATGTTTAGCTTTAAAAATGACTGAATTTTAAACCCGTGATTCTACACATCATGTGCTAAGGTCCCTGAGGTGTTTGAACTCAGTGTTTACAGCATTGCTTTTCTAATGTAAATGTCCAGGAATCATTTCCCATGAAAAGCAATTGTTTCATGTCATCTATAATGAAAAGGGTAACATTCATAAAGTGATTTTCTTGCAGCCTGTAGAATTAACTCATTTGAATAAAAATAATTTCAAATTTTGCCATTGAAATTTAAAAAACATTCAGGTCAACAAAAGCTCTGCTCAAAGCCAGAGAATTCCCAGCTCCTATTATCCAAAGCTACAAGACATCACATCTTTAGAGAATTAACTGATTGTTGATATCTGCGTCACATAACCCCTGGACAAACAATCATTACTTGTCTTTACAGACTCAAAGATAGCCAGGATATAGAAGGCCTGGATTATAGCTAATCCAAGCAATTCACTGCTGTCTTGAAATGAATTACAAATGTGAACCTCACACATTCCTGTGGAACACCACTATAGTTGTTTTTTAAGTTCAGGTGTGAGATTTCTGAGAAGAATAACCAATAGGTTTTCCTTAGCACTCGCTGCAAGTAAACATTGCCTGGAAGAACTCTCAGTGTTGTAGATTTGTGTCCTCCTCATATCACACTTTGACTCTACTAAGCTCAAATATTCTCACTTTGTGGAACTAAATGTATTTCCCATGGTTTTCTTCTGACAGACAGAAAATCCTCTTGCAACAGGGGCAGTTGGATTTTGTAACAGTAAAAATCGGGAGCTCATCAGTGCCTCAGCAGATTCACAGATCAACACTTTGCAGGCAGCAAGCAACACTGAACATGTCTGAGCTACGCTAATATCCACAATCTGAAGATCTCCTTTCAGGTAATTTTATGTCCTTTCTGTTCCCCTAATGAAGGATCTTTGCTACGCTAACACATGGTGTGACTCCAGATGGTTCTGTCAGACCTGGGAGGTTCCCTCAGCACATAAAATCTACAGGCATGTTCTCAGAATTTCTAACTGAAACTAATCATTTCAATCGCAATCAAAATCTGAGATTGGGTTGGGTGAAGTTGCTCAGTTCTGAAAAAAAGAAAAAGTCTGCAAATTATTGTTCTGAGACAGTGAAAAGGTTCATTTGAAAATTATTTTTTTTTTTTTTTGAAAGAACAAGCATACTCAACTTGTACATAAATAGAGAAGGACTGGTGGGAGATATGGAGGTCAGGGACTGTCTTGGGCAGAGCAACCTCGAAATGTTAGAGTTCTCTTCTTGGTGATCCTATGATTCTCTGTTTCTACTGCGCTCAGAAGCTCAATCATAATTTTAATGGCTTGGAGTCTTTCACTTAATGTCTGAAAGCATGAGCTTGAGGCCTCGGTGTTTCCATGTGAAAGAAGACTTTTAGCAATAGGAAAACTGGGCAAGGCATTTGCTGTTTGGATGATCTGACATGCAAATCTGAAGTGTGTTTGAGTGCTAGTAAGCCAAGTGTCTGGTAAATTTCTTGCTTATCAAGTATAATCTTCTAGCTTAGAGAAGTTATCCATGGTAGAAAATGTTGATTTTGAGCCCTCAGTTACACAAGAACAGCTTCTATATTACTAAACTGGGGCACACAGAGAATTAAATGTTTCTTTTAGGGGCACGTTGGAGCAGGGAGAGGTTAGGTTTATGGCCGTTAAATGTGTCAGAATCCCATAGCACTGTGAACCAGATCCAACACCAAGCTTTTCGCTTTGACGGCAGTAGAATTTGTATGGTAAAGCCTTCATGTATTCTTGTATGTCTTCTGTTTTATTTCTTCTGTTGTTTGCATGATTTTGTTATGCAATGGGCTAAGGATGATAATAATAATAATAATGTCAATATTCAAACAGCTTATTTCATCTAAGTATCATGTTAGATTTATCAGAATGTAACTGGTGACAATGTCATGATCCGTATCTATCTAAGCCAAACCTGAGTGAGCTTTGGAGACTGCACAAGTACAGATTACCTCTGGTTTCCTTCTGATTGGTATCAATGACCATGGAGTTTTCCTGACAGTTTTGAAAGCTTCAACAAGGATGTACAAAACACTGTACATCCAAAGCTCCGTTCTTTCTTGGAAATGTTCCTAAAGAGAATACTGGGCAACTGTTTATCTGCTTTCAGAGCCTGATTGCAAGCTTCAGGGGGTTCTAGCTTCCTAGAATGTGCATGTCCTAGCTTCCCACTGTGCAGGTAAACCTTGTAGTGTGTTCCCCCATATTCTGTTTCCCCATTTTCCCACATTACTTGTTTACCTATGGCCACATTCCAGCAAGAAACAAAATTGTCACATGGGAAAATGCAAGGTGACTTAGTAGGCATTCACAATCTCAAAAATAAAATAACAAATTACTGGACCGCTTTCTCTGACAGTGCAAAATGTCAAATCTTTGCAGACTTCACCTGGCCTGTGGTTTTGATTTGAATCTGGCATAATGCCTCTCATTGTGTGGCTGACTTTTGAAATGACTAATTTATTTACACTGTAACTGTGCCCTGAGCTCTCTGAAACAGAACCAGCAGGGAAGCTGCCCTAGCTCTCATGCCAGAGGAGGGCTGAGAATGGCAGGAGGTCTCTGAGGTCAACTCCTCAGTGATTAAAGGCAGGTCAGAAATGAGAACAAAGCTTCCAGCCACTGTTTAAATGGCCAGGTCCCATGCAGAATTGCAGGTAGGACTGAATGGACAAAAAAACTCTCACGTTGTCAGCAGAAGAGTTCAGCTGGTGCCTATGAGGCACTGAGAAAGATTGGCTGTACTGGCAGGAGAGTGCATAAAACCCATTAGCAAAATATGTCCTCTATGGCATCTGCATATGGCCCAGTGTAGTCATCAACACCTTTGCTGCCAGACCTGCTAAGGGAAGTCCAGAGTTCCAGCAGTGAAAAGGTTAGACTGAAGTGGCTTTGAATAGACTGAAATATATATAATAAGAGTATTCATTCTTAATGTAGGCATAATTATTTTCAGACAGAAAAAAAATGCTCTAGTAATTGTGTGAGATGTGATTCTCTGTGGAGTGAATGTTTTGGAAGTGTGGCTCCGATCCTCATCAAACATTTCATGTGCATGTATGCCTACATCAGTAATTAAGAATAATCAAGTCTGAAAGTCTGCTCACTTCCGCATTTACTTTTGCAAGACCATAACCAGTTTTCTCTTGGAAAGAAACGAGAGCCAAATGGAAGTGATGTAGGTCTCAAATCACATTAACTTGGAGAGCCTTGTGCACAAAAGGACCACTCACAGAGCTGTTCCTATGAGGCATCACACAGAGTTTGGCCCTTTTTATGAAACTCATTACTTAACAATACATTATTGTATTTGATTGAGCTGGCACAGTCATGCTTGGCAAGGCTACGAGAAAAATCTGTGTTGCCACACCAAATGTTTTTCAACCTGTGTGTGCCTGTGTTCAGGTCTGATAAGGTTATCTGTAGTGCATATGCTTCTTGTTAAAAGGTTACATTCTTATACTGTCCATACAGGCTTGAGAGAGGTTGCATTCAATGCTGAAAAAGTTCATCTGTGATGGCAAGTCTACCCTAGCCCATGGGTAGATTGAGGTCTCCCTGCACTACTCTGTTTATGTATCTATGATTTGTGCTTCCCTGGCTGCACCATCCTCCCAACTCAGTAGGAGAGTGGGATGGGACCTCATTCAGCCTCATCTGTAGTCTATTTGGCACAGCACTTACGGAAGCAGAAATGTCACTTTGCATATTACGGGGCTTCATTAAGTGATTGAAGCTACTGCCTCACATCTCACATGCAAGCCTTAACCACTGTAAAGAAGAGAGGGCTTTGCCTTTCTCAAAGTTGTTTTAGAATGAGCCTGGACCGAATGAAGGCTGTCCATGTACACTGAGCACATGCTGAACATGCCTATTCGCCTTGCCTGGCTACAGTTCAGTCTTAAAGAGAAGGCTATATGTAGAACAAGGTATACAGCTCAGCAGTCTTTTGTCCATATTTTGTATTACTTTGAATATATCAGTCTTATTAAAACAATGCTTTTCTGACATTATTACAGACTTGCAGCTGCCCGTTTTTTGCATCTGGCACTCTAATGGATATTGTGTACCCAAATGCACATTTTTGTCATTAGAATGGGATGCCTTAAAGACATATGTGGTTGCAAAATGTCAAGTTTGCTAGCTTTACATCAGTTTTCCTGTGGTCAGAGAGAATTTTCTTCCTTTACTCTAAAAATGTTCCAGTTTCTAACCAGCTTATTTTCACCTGCCTTTCTCTCCATCAATCTTCCTTCCACCATTTTGTTTTTTCTGTACACATATGTGTAACTGCAGGGTGTGTCCTGGGTCATCCTGCCTCCTCTTCTTCCCAGATCTCTGTTTCTCTTTTCCCATTATCCACCCCTAAAAGCAATTCCCTTGCTATCTGGAGGATTCCCAAGTCTCTAATCAGAATTTACTCCTCCCATTCTTTCAATCTTTCTGTCTTCCCCAGCCATTTCTGACTGTCTCTGTCTTGGCAAAATAAAATCTCTGAATCTACTGTACCAGTTCTTACCAGGAGGGTCTTGTTTGCCAGCCTGAGGACTGGAAAATATGTGTTTTTTTGTTTTTCCTTCTTATTGCTATATCCCACAGAAAATTGTTGTTAAGAAACAGCTTGTTGTTTAGGAACAGCTGCTCTTCCTCAGCATTGATAGGAGTTTTCTTTCCTTGTTTTTTTTCCACTGAAGAACTGGTACAGAACTGACTCAAAAAATCCACTTCTCTGGAAATTTCAAATGCAGATCCTTTGTGTGTTCTTAGCTTCAAAAGCAGGTTGTGGAGAGGAAGGAATCTCTGAGTCGTATGCTGACCGGATGCGTGGCTCTCAGTGCCATCTCTGGTTGCTCTACATAAGCAGTTATAGCTGTGAAATGCCTTTCTTGACCCTAGTTTTTCTTGCCCCTCCCCTTCAATTATTTGACTGAACTCAGATGCGTCTCTGCCTTTCTTATTTACAACTCCAAACTTTATAACTTTCTTACAAACAGCTCCAACCTGTTTGCTCAGGGAGACAATTGCTTTGGTTGCTTGATCAGCATCACTGGCAACAAGCTGCAGAGGAAAGTGGCTGCGTCCGTTCTGCTGCAACCTCCTGTGATAAACCCATATGTCTGTCTGGTGTAACCCTGCACAGGCCAAAAAGTGCGGGCCAAGGACTCTTCTCACTCTACAGAATTGATGGCATTCAGACTTACAGAGCAGCTTCATATCTCCTCCTAAAATGAGAGCTAGGCCACCAGTTCATGTCTCTTGTGATCCACATGTTTATGCTTGTACATGACTGTAGCAGCAGTTGCTGACCTTTGAGTACCCAGAGTCTTAGCAAAAATGCCTTCAGAAGCAGCTCTCTCTGCACTTTCCCCCCACTGCCAGATGTGGCTTACAGCCACAATCCAGTCCTTAGATTGCAAATGGCTTGGAGTGGGAATTAAGCTTCTCTTTTATGTTAAATAAGAGCAACCTACACTGAGTGTGCTCATTAAAAAATCATGTTGTTCAACACCGATCCCTTGGGCTATGGTTAGAACTCCACAGTATAACTTGCAAGAGACAGGTTGGATTTGCAGGCTAGTCAGGCTCAGGAAAGGAAGAGCAAAGCAGTGTTTTGAAAGAATAAATGCCACATCTATGGTGGAACAACAAGGCAGCCTTCAATAGAAAATGTTCCGAACAATGTGATTTTTTAAATTAGTCTAGGAAGGATCCTAACAGGTATGCAAGAGTGACTGTTTCTGTCAAGCAGAAAGATAACTTATTGACTAGGGCGCATTACAAATCACATTAAAAACAAATTAAACAGTACCTTATGCCATTGCTACAAGGTATATTTTCCAGCTTTCCCTGTCCAGGAAGCCTATCCATCTATAAAGACCGCATGAGTAGGTGGATAAGTGACACAAGAAAGAGAAAAATGACTATGTAGCTAAGCCTATTGTGCATCGTATTAACTTCATAAATGGCTTTAATGATTCTGCTATGGGTGAAACACATGAGGGAACTAGCAGAGATAAAAGATGTTAGAGCACATAACGATTTAAGGACACTAGGCATAAAACAGAAGCACCAATTGGGCTGAAAGCAGAATGATGTCCTGAGGAAATCACTGAGGGCTTTTTCATCCAAAATATTAGGAACATTAAGAAAAGAGATCAAGATCCCACCCATAGTTGCTTCTTCAGCTGTTTTGAAAACCCAGCCTTGTCTGGGAATCTTCTTTCATGAGATATGTTTCTGTGGTAGCCTGCTAATCTGGTTTATCCATCTTTATCCATCTGCATGAGAATGTATCTCAGAAAACAACTAAGGCACAAAAGAGGAAGGAGAGAATGTGGCACCTTTCTGAGGGGGGAGCTGCCAAACCAATTGCAGTAATAGCCCCTGTATTCCCCATTGCACAATTTGTGGGTGAAATTAGTTAGGAAAGGTTCTCTGCATCACAGTAATGGTGAGAGAGCAAGAGCACAATGGTTTGAGCCTCAACTCTCCACCAGTGTGAGCTGAAGAAGGAAAAGAGAAACTTCTCCATTGTTAAGACTACAAGTGTGTTACTCACTCTTGGGATACAAAAGGCTGAAGCTTTAAAAAGCTGGCAGAGATACAGATATCATAGAAAAGCAATGTGTCTCTGCTGCAGTCAGAGTGCAAGATTAAAAGGATATGAGTGGCACAAGGAGAGCTGAGGTCATTTAGAGCTGCATTTCTCTGCCTGTGGTCTGCAGAATAACAACAACCTAACATACTCAGGGGTGACCCTCAGAGATAATCTATTTAAATGACAGAAACAATATAATTTCTCCTATTTTTTTTTTTTTTCCAGTTCATGCAGATAAGTATGACAATGAAATAGGGAGAGAAATCCCTCTGAGTGATTCCTGGGCTGTACATAAGCTTGGCTGTGGCAGTGCTGCATGAACCAGGCCGTGACTGCCAAGATCAGAAGCTCAGAAGCACTCAGCCCTGCAAACAGTTTAGTATCTCACATTTTTAACTTGTGAGAGTTGTGTTTTTTTTCCTCCAAGAAGTTAATTGCATGGATTTGATTGTATATCCATGAACTCTAGATCACATACTAATGATCATCTGTGTTTTTAGCAACCTGTTGCCTTTATGGCACTCCTTTTCTTCATCTTCCTCAGTGAGGCAGACACAAACCCTGATACTTTCATGGGCCCTGAGTACATGAAAGAAACTAGCACCGGTTTTATCAGAGGGCAGGGAAAGGAAAAAGTTACCAGGATTTTTCTTTAGCATCAGCACAACTGCATTAAAGACAGAGTTTGCCCTAGGGCCAACAGAGGTAGAGCCTAAGAGCAGAGGCAGTGCACATGGGGATATCGTTTGCCCTGCAGAAATGTTGTGGCTCAAAAGCTGACTGACTAGATAAATCACTCTCTTTGCACTAGAAAACTGGCAAGTTACCAACATTGTTGACCTGATGCTTGGGCAGTTTTGACAGCTGAGGCATGTAAATGGTGTTGTCCTAAGAAAACAGCCTGTGCAGTGTACGCAGTCATGCTCTGTGTCACCGACAGCTATCTGACTTTGGACCAGCACATAAGAGATCCTGCCTCTGCCTCTGAATCCAGAAGGGACATGGGGCACACATCCCATCTTCCCTCCTGGAAGCCTCTGGCACAGTCTGAAGGGCTTCCTTGCTTGTGACTGTGAAGATAAGTGTTCAGACCTAAAAATACCATCAATTTGGCTTGCCATGGTACCATCTGGAGATCGTTTGTAATTACTATAGCTCATGGGTTAGTGCACACCCCTTCCCATAGCTGGAGGAGAACTACCATGAAAATGGCATCTTTATTTATAGCAATGGAAGTGCTATAAATTTATAGCTAGAAAGTGCTTAATTGGTTAAAAAGCTGCAAAATCACTTTTCTTAATATAGACTTAAGTTAAACAACAAAACTGAAAAAAATAATCAGAAATACATTTTAGAAATGCAATATTTTATTCATCTGGAAGCAAATAAGTTACTTACTAGTGAATGGCAGGAGGGCGGGGTGGTGTCCTTTCCATGGAGTTCTCTTTCCCTGGAGTTATTTTATGCCTCAAATGATAAAAGACATTTTGCTGCTGCTCAATAGGAGAAAGCAAGATTGTAGTTCAGAAGATGCACAAGTGAACCAGTTTTTTCCAGCTGGAACTAGGTTGTTGCTATAGCAACATCCAAATGATAGACAGATTTTTTGAATGTACAGTGGTCTACTGTGATAACAGAGCTTCCAGGATTTCTACCAAATAGCTTTAAACTTACTAGAGTGCAATAACACCAAATGCCACGTCTCTGAAATAACACAAGCAAACAAAAGACAGCACAATACAAAACCATTTTTCACCTAGCTCTCAAATGAAACCCCCCACTTAACACGTAGCATTTATATTCCTAGACAATATCTTCCTGCCAATCCCTTTTCAGTGCAGTGGCGTACCAAAAGACAGACCGCATTCTAAGTTTAACACCACCTACAGACCCATTCATTGCGATGGCATGCAAAGTGATGTGTGTACAAGGTGTGAGTTCCTTCAGTCTTTTTTTAGGCTGCATGCTGCCTGCACGTCGCTGAGAATCCCGTTGAGTCGGTGAAGCCACACAAGAGCACACCACTCTCCTCATCACTACGTTTTGCAGCAGAGAGACCGCGAGGATTAAACGGCTGAGCACATGGTGGAGCAGATATATTCACAAACAATCCAAAGACAGGTTACCCTGGGCCACTTCCATAAAGAGTAAAACGTATCTGCCTTGACCATGTCCCTCTCGTAGACAGTGGGCGCATGGTTTTCACTCAAAGCAGCTTTCTCCTCTGTTCTTCCTGCCTGCCCTGCACAAGGGGAGGAGAGTCCAGGATTTTGGCTTTTCAGGAAGAAATCCCTTCCTGAGCACAGCCGGGATTCATGAGCATTGCACAGACTGTTTGAATGTTCCTCTTCATCATCCATTACCTCTCAGTGGGAGTGCTACTGCACTATCTGCAGTCTGCAGCTTACAAAGTGTGTTTAATGTCCTTTTGTCCCCAGTACCCAATCCCTCAGGAAGCTTTTCTCCCTAGGAAGCTGCTGCCAATTATATTGGTGAAATCTTTCAGTGAACTTAGCTGGATGTGTGCAAAATCATTTTTGTCCCTACTGGCACATAGCTGTAAATTCAAGACAAGTTTTGACCTGTCAGTGTGTATGAAATTCAGTCAGTACTTAGATTACCCTCAGCGCCCACAGATATGCAACCTAATTATTATACTGACTTCATCCTCACAAGAGACATGGAACATAGATATGATAGTAGATTTAGAACAGAATCAATAAACAAAAGAGTAACTTAGTTTGATTAAATAGAGTCATGTACATTTACATTTTGGTGTGGTTTTTTTAGTGAACTTAAGGTTGGGTTGGATTCTTTTTCCTTATTGTTTGTGTAGCTTATCTAGCTTTGATAATGTTCTGCAATAGGGCTCAGCTAAATGAGAAGATGAACTGCCTTTATGATTCACAAGCCACTCTGGATAATTAATTACTCAGCATTTGTGGCCTGGCATGTGGTCATCAATCGTTCAAAAAAATTCACATTTGTAAACACATCCTTTGCAGCTGGTCTTATGTCAGACTTCAGAGTGACTAGTGGAGATATCAGAGAGCTATAAATGCTTTCCTTTGAAATTTACTGGTTGTACTCCAGTTTATCTCTTGTTGGAAAAATTAGGCAACAGATGTGGGAGGACAGGAGCACTAAGGAAGACAGGTAAAGTATCGTGAATGGTTCTCAGATTCACTTTCTTTTCCTAATTTTTGTCAATATATCTTGGAATCCATTTCCCTCCCTGTTCTGGCTCAGTCTGGGAGCATTTATTCTGGTGGCTTTGTGAAAAGTCTGAAATACAGATAGGAGGGAAAAAAATCCTGAAAGAATAAGTTTATTTTTCTTGTAAAACCAATAGTTTATTGACTTACAAAACAAATTTTAATGCTCTCCACCATCTGATCTAAAATTTGTCATGCTGGGGGTGAATTTTGCTACATGAGGCAGTTGGACTGCAACTAACTGACTCCAGCACTGCACAGTCTGAGTTCATCACTACTCAGGGCTGCTCGATGTCCTGAAAGAGGCAGATATCACATGAGGGGGGAAAAAAAGTCTGCCCATACAGTTGAGAATTAGATAGACATGACTTCATGTTTCTTGAGTGATCTTCATTCTAACATTTCCTAACTTGCAAACACTTTCCATTTTAACCTGTACATATTGTGCAAAGTTAAGGGCAGTCACTATATGTGAGCATGTATGTATATAAATTCAGATAGCGTATGCAGTATCTATTTTTACGAGTGACAAACTAATCACCCCTTCTATTTAAATTACAGTGTCTATTGGTTTCCCCCAGTTGCTTTTCTAAAGATCCATACTGTTGCTCTTAAAATCTGATGCCGGCTACTATGACATAGGACAGAACTCTTATCTGCCTTAAATACAGGCTTCAGTTACAGACATGTTGAAGGACAAATATTCAGAATTAGAAGAACATCCCTAGTTGACATGGAGCATGTAAACATCTCCACAGTCTGAGTTGGGACTGTAACTGCTGTTAGGAAGAACTTCTGAGAAACAAGAACAGAGGTGTTTGGCTACAAGTGCACACTGCTGGCTCATGTTAAGTTTTTCATCTACCAGGACCTCAAGTCCTTCTCCTCAGGACTGCTCTCAAGGAGTTCTCCCAGTCTATGAATATATCTGGAATTGCCCCAATCCAAGTGAAACCCCTTGTACTTGGCCCTGTAGAACCTCATTAGGTTCTCATGGGCCCCCTTTTTCAAATCTGTCCAGATCTCCCTGAATGGTATCCCTTCCTTCCTGGTCCACCTGAATGATGTCAACTGCACCACTCAGCTTGGTGTCATCAACAAACTTGATGAGGGTACACTCAATCCCACTACCCAGATCATTAATAAAGATGTCAAAAATCATCAGCCCCAAGACAGACTTTGGGGGACACCGCTTATCACTGGCCACCAGCTGGACATAGAGCTGCTGACTACAATACTGGCTGCATCTGTCCAACTAATTCTTTATTCACTGAATAGTCTATCCTTCAAATACATATATCTTTAATTTAGAGATAAGGATGTGGTGTGGGACCATGTCTAAGGCCTTGCACAAGTCCAGGTAGGTGACATCATTTGCTCTTCCCTTATCTACTGATGCCGTCACTTCATCATAGAAAGCTATCAGATTGGTTAGGTATGATCTGCCCTTGGTGAAGCTGTGCTGGCTGTCTTGAATCATCTCCTCACTTTTTATCTGCCTTAACATAGCTTCCAGGACGATCTGTTTCATGACCTTCCCAGGCACAGACATGAGGTATGCAGACCTGTAATTTCCCAAATATTACTTTCTCAAAAATGGGAGTGATATTTCCCCTGGTGAACAGGTTAAGAGAGCAGTGTGTTTCGAGGGGAATCTGGGCAAGTACTGCGCAAAGGAACGCGTGGACCTATTAGAACAAGAGAAATTCCATGAATACTACTGTAAGACATTTTTTGCTTATGTGGGATGGAGGTCAGAAGTGCATAGCTAGTGCTGTGCAAGATTCACAGGCTGGTGTGCTCAGAAGCAGTACTGACATGCTCAGGAAGGAGGATCCAGGGGGAATACATCGATAGCATTGCTTTATGTGTTATGAAAAACCTTCTGAAAGGTTTAACATAGCTATCTAAATTAATGCAGTGAATGAGTTTCAGCATGAATTATTTCCCACTCCTACTGATGCACATGATAAGCAAAGAGATTTTGCATTGCTAAATACAGAGGGAATGTGGGTCAGAGATACTTTTGCGTATGTGGACTAGAATTGGCAGAATACAGGAGTCCTGAGTCACTTCCACTCAGAAGGCCACCACTTGTTTGCTTGCCATTTAGGCCTGTCCTATGTTAGAGAACATTTATCCTGCTACAGCTATTTTCACTAGTGCATAGTAACAATTATAATTGGACTGGGACTCAGGGAAGTAAGAATGCCTTCTATACTAGCACAGCTAAAGCTGCAAGACTTGCTAATGTAAGTAAGCCTTTAAGACACATTTTTCCCTCTCTAGAGGATTCCATCCAAAGCAAACCTATCTTTCCCTGTCCCTTCACTGCCACCTGGAGTGGAACTGAGAGGGGTAGAATTAAAAATGGAGCGGTCATAAGATGGATGTGTGTAACAAGACAAAATGTTCTTAGTTCTAAAACTTTAGAAATACATTTAGATTCTTTTTGGGTACCAAACTGAGTGTCTGGGCTCTATAATAATGGTTTCATGCTACCAGTTTGATCACAGCAGTGAACATTGCTGAAACTGTATTTGTGAATTAGGCCAATAGATTCCATCTAGAAATAAATTTGTTGTGTGAGCTTGCTAGCCCTGCCCCAGCTAATTCACACCAAAATCCCTGAAATCACTTCACATACTCTCCTGCTGACTTATTACCACTGCAAAATTGTCTGCCCATGGTCTGAAGGACACAGTTTCAGCTAGAGGTTTGCCAAGTGCACAGTGCTACAGCATAAAGAGAACAGACAAGAGAGAATTTACTTCAAATTGAACATACTTAATTACACAAGGAGAACTTTTTCACAGGAAAAGTTATTGGCTTTTCCTGATTTGGAAATTCTCTTTGCTTATTTGTTTTTATATTCCTTTTAAGTATGCATGCTGCAGCTCAGGGCTTGTCTTGTGACAGGTCAGAGCTACATCTACCTGGTCAGCCTAAGCCACACTCTGACAACTCCTTCACTTCCCCAGTTAACTTAAATTCAAGGCTGATTTCTCCCTGCTGCCTTTGGTCTACTGAGGACATGTTTGAAGAGGAATATCCTTGAATCCTCCTTTGGTCATGCCGAGGTTGGACCTAGAGACCAAATGTGCCAAATGTGCATGAACAAGCCTCTCTCCCACCTTTTTGCCTTTCAAAGTTAAATTTGATAGAAGACCCCAAATTCTTGGTTTTGCCAGGAAACTCTAATTCTCATTAATCTATCCACTTTTAAAAATGTGGACAACTGTATTTTTCTTGATTCGTCTGTTCAAAGCACCATTAAAAAGCTATCTTTGTACCACATTTTCTACCTACGGACGTATGCCAGAAACTCTATAGACTGGTGTCTACAAGTAGGTGTTTATATTTAAGTTAGATCCTTAAACTCCCGTTCTATTCAGTGGAGAGTTAGTCAGTAGTGGAAGAGCACAGGGAGTGAGATTCACGTCAACCTGAAATAAATACCTATCAGATTCTCAGTGGAATCACCTTCCAGACTATTGAGAGTGCAAAGTTAGAGACGGAAAAAAGAACAGGGCCAAATCAAACAAAACTGTACAATAACTATTGAGACACTTTTTCTGACTCGAGGCAGAGAAAGCATTAATTTCCTAGCTTTTTCCCCAAAGTGTGACACCTGTTCCTAACAACAAACGATTGATTTTCAAGCCCTGCAGTTTTTAAGTGAGTGGTAAAGTTTTCTGAATTCAGAGAAAGGGGAAGGGAGAAGGGAAGGGAGGAGAGAAGGGGCTGTGTCTGGAGTGTTTGGAGTTAGAGTCAGAATCTGTAGCACTCTGCATGATGTCCTAAAAATATGCGTTAGAGTCCCCAGAGTGAAAGATGATCTGTCTTGCTTCACTTAATGTCATTCATTAGTACAAGTTTTGTTTCATTAAAATGGATGCTCCATTCCTGTATGAAAGTATATTAATAAATACATATTCATTTCCCAGACCAGCTCTTTTGTATATGTTGTTCCTAGAGACATTATTATACAAAAGCCTCTCTGAGGACTCTGAAAATATTAGAAACAATAGATTAAGTGAGTAGAGAGAGCCCACTCCCAATGGATAGCACTCCACACTCCCTGAAACCCCTGTGGAATGTGTGTGGTGTTACTGAATTTGCTGCACGTACAGACCAGGTCCATAGAAATGCTTACTGCTTGATACTGAATCTTGCACATTTAGTAGTTTGTGCAAGCAGAGAAAAAATTGATTCCCTTCTTTGCCCTGACCTCTAACCACTGAAAGCTGCACACAGCCCTTGTGCAGGCTTAACCCCTTCAAGCATTTCACTGTTTGGCAAACGTGGCTAGAAGTTATTATGAAAAATGAAGCATCTATGGCCACAAACTCTTTCTTTTTTATTATGTACAGAGAAAATATTTTTTTTGAAAAAAGGCAAAATCCAATTCTCAGAAAACTGTGGAGCTAAGGAATAAGATAAGATATTTGAAAGGAATTGAATTATCTTGTATTAGGATTTCTCAGCTAGACGTTGCTATTCTCACCTGAGGGGTGGCTGTCGTGTGCTGCTAGTCTGTAACAAAGAAATAGCAAAGCTCAAACACCCCGAAGTATGTCAGAAATAAATGGAAAAGCTATTTAATTGTTATCCTTTGATCCACCTTTGAAAAAAGGCCCACCTAGAGCACTGCTGCTAAATTGTGGCTTCATTTTTCCCCACATGCAGGGAGGGAAACATCATGTAGGTTTTTCAGAGATGTCAGAATGGCCTTCAGAAGAAGGGATTTATCCTCTTGTTTCATGAGCAAATGCAAATAAAATTGTGTTGATGAAATAAAAAGCAAGATTGCAAGTGTAATTCATCTCTCTGCTTCTGAAATCATGTGGCCATGTGTGAGACAGGCCATCTCTGACTTCAAAATGTATTTTCTCTTCTGAAGATCAAAACCCCATGTTTGGATTTAGTATATATAGAAGCAAAGATTGGTAACCGTGTTTGTAGACCAAAAAGCTCCTTGAACAATTATAATCTTCTTTTAACTGTGCTGGAGAAAGTAACATGGTGGGATCTTGAGTATGCCTATAGCTGCTCTGTTTCGATACAATCCCAGTGGAAAATGCCCCACCAAAGCACCTGAGTCACCTCTATCTCTTACAGCTCTGCGGTACTGCCAGGGATGTGGCAAGGCACAGCTGCTACTGCAGACTTGCCAATTTCTTATGTGATACCCAGCAGCTGTTGGAAGCTGTGTGTTAAAACTCATGCTGGGATTTGAATTTCTGTATAATCTTCCCCAGGAATGGAAAGCTGCAAAGCAGTCTTTATGTCCTCCAAGTCCCAATTTGTGCTCCTATATTAAGCAAAATTTCACTCTAGCTGTGGAAGTGCACTATGCAATACCATATTTTTCATTCATTTTCTGTGCAAAACTACGTTTTGGCATCTGAACACTCCTTCCACCAGCCTGCTCCACATACGTGTCACTTTCAGTACAGAGCACTCTGATTTTTATCTTACGTGAAAATGCAAGCATCAGAACCACGTCTCAGTGATATGTGTCGTTTTAGGAGGGTGACAGCCTTCTCAGGACTGGCAGTGCCTGTGTTTCCCTACCTCAGTCAAGCAACAAACAGAGTGCTTGTCTCCAACACCATCATTAGAGTTTATGGAGATGGTTTCAGACCACTGTTCCATTTTCCAAAGACTGCTGCAAACCTCACCACTGACTTCCTGGCTGGAGATGTCAGATCTCCTTGAACAACGTGCGGAGATGAGAGAATGAGGAAGCTGCAGCAAAACTACTGCTCCCCAGTCTAAACGCATCTCTGCCAAAAAGGCTCCAAAAAACTGCAGGAAATTCAGAAAAGGTTATAAAAAATTATTTAAAAACACAAGAGATTGATTTCTAGACAAGATTAAAAGAAATAAATATACTTGACTGTAGTTGACTAAGGGGGAATCTGATATCTCCATACAAGCACCTGCAGGTGCAAATAAACTGAGAGTTTTTGCTTTAAACAATTTAAGAAATAACAAAAGGATTTCAGTGATCAAAGGAAACGTAGACTAAAATCTTGGAAGTCTTTGATAGCATCGATTGTAACCAAGCAATAGGTCACAGTTCTAGGAATTGATGGAAATCCTATTGTTTCCCCATTTTAAAAAAAGACTGTAAAGTTTCTCCAGTGCTATCTGGGAATACACAGCTGAATAAAGTCATAGGGTAATATATGGACTTTTAAGAGGTAGAAACAGGGTGCTCCTATGTAACATAGGTGTAATAAAGACTGCAGGGGTTGTCTCAGAAATGTATTGCACCAATAACTGAGCCATTTGACTGAGACAATGTACTTATTTCCTCATCTTTTTCTCCTTATTGTTTTAACATCTGCCTTGATGTGCCTGATTTCTTCCTTTTGCTTCCTGACAAAAGTTCCTTTGATGTTTCTTCAGGATATCAGGGACCGACTACCCTGGTTAATCCACATATAAGTGGCCATGAGATAAAACCTTTTAGATTTGTCAGTCCCATGCTAACAAACTCCTTTACCCAGAGCTCTGTGAAATGCACAAGCAGATTTCAACTTCTGGGATTAATGCCAGTCCTGGTAGTTCATATTCCAGGCAGGAACTATGTAGGAGGATGGATTCCAACTTCCCCAAGAGCCGTTTCAACCCTTTTTTTTTTCCTTTTCAACTTCATGTGGTACCAAAGGAACCCAGATCAGCGAAAAGACTGTGCTGGAAAGACTGTCGATGCAGAAAGATGCAAGAATGGAAAGTGCACTTTGTCACAGTGAAAGAATCCAAACTGCAATAAACAGAACTTGAATTACTATTTTTGGAGCATGTTATAAAATTGCTTACAACTTCTTTCCT
The DNA here is from genome assembly GCA_035772895.1 of Perdix hodgsoniae. Lineage (NCBI taxonomy): Eukaryota > Metazoa > Chordata > Aves > Galliformes > Phasianidae > Perdix > Perdix hodgsoniae. The sequence continues at coordinate 8,081,358 of JAPSGF010000027.1, read as the reverse complement.
TGATATTGACGATTGTTCAAGTTAGCAAATAACACTAAGCTGAGGAGGGGTAAATAGGAGGAAGAGCCAAGGGAGACCTTGATGGGGTGGAAGATTGGGCCAGCAAATTGTGAATGATGTTTAATAAATAAAAATGTGAGCTATATCTGAGATTATTCTAATCCCAAGCAGCAATACAGAATGGGGATGTTCAGCTCTGCTGAAAAGGGTCTGGAGATCCTACCTGGGAGCAAGCTGAACACATGCTAGGAACCTGACCTTGTAGCAAGCCATATCCTTTGCTCCTTCAGTGTGACTACAGCCAGCAGATCAAGGAAAGCAGTTATCTCCAAATCTGTGGCATTTATTAGGCCACAGATGGAACACTGTGCCACAGTTTGGACCCCTTGTTCCAGAAAAACAGTGAAAAATCAGAGAGGACCCAGAAAGGGCCATGTAGTTCATATATGAGATGATTGCAAAACCTGATGTAAAGAAATTGGTTTTGCTCATCCCACAGAAGGAAAGGCACTTGGGGGCTGAGGTTGCAGTTTTCCAATGCCTAAAAGCTAGTAATAAAGAAAATGGAGTTAAGCTCTTCATGGAGATAGACTTCAAGGAAAATTCTGTCTGGGTATAAGAAAAAGTAAAATGCTTCACTGTAAGACTACTGAACACTGGAGAAAGTCATCCAGAGAAAGATGGAATATCCCTCACTGGGCTTGGACTGACCCAAGTAATCTAATAATCAGACCCTGCTTTCACAGAAGGTTGTACCCAAGGTCACTTCCAGACAAGATTTAGCAAGCTCACTGGAGTGATATGGCAGACTTAGCTGCCCTTTCACATAGGCAGATGATTGTTATTCACTTCCATTGCATATTCACACATTTCTTTCTCTCTGTAGTTTCCTCAATTAGCTTCCTTTTAACCGTTATCTCAGCAAAGGCCTTGGAAATTTCATGTTTGTTTGTTTGTTTGTTTTTAAAAGGGCAGGTGAATTTCTTTTTCTAACATCTAAAGGGAGAGTTCTCAGCATGAGAACTGTCTATACTCTGTTAGGTTTCCTCTAACCAGTTTGTTTGCTTTGAGACACCTCACCCTTCCATTTGTCTCTAGGAGATGTTTTAACATAAAAGACATGCTTTCAATTCCAAATCAGGCTTAAAACACATGACTTCAAACTTTTCTTTCAAACAGAAACCCAAGAAAATGATACAAATGCGTTCACCTATCAGTTAACTGATCTGTTATGCTTATTATAGCTTTCTCAAGCATGTGTTCACCTTTCTGCATGGGAAAGCAAACCTTAATTTTGAAGCAATGTGTTTCCAAAAGTTATTTCATCACTCTGGTGTGAATTGGGATATTTAGCAAAGCACTCTCTCTCCTGTGAACCTTTTGAGAGTCAGACAGTATCACTTTCCAATGCTGGACCAGGATAGCTTTCCGGAATATTTCCAAGCCACTGAACTGTGGATACTGACTCAGCAGAGCAATCAGTAGAAGTTCAGTACACATTAGAAAGATACAACAGCTGGGTTTTTTTCCTAATGTTCTGATGGTGCCCTTGCTGACCAAGAGCACTGTAGCCCACACTTGGCCCTGGCTTATAAAGACTGCACACTTTCAAAGAATAAAGATGTGATTGGTGAAAGGTGAAAACTGCATGCTGAAAGTTGAATGCTAATGAAGTTACTTAGCCCAAGAGGAACAGAGTGTATTGTCTACCAGTCTCTGTCAAACCAACGTTTCTTTGGGCTTTTAAATTCTGTACTTAATGTTGATACGCATGTTTATAAAAGGGATATTCTTCCTCCTGAGCCAAGTTTATCTGTCCCATGACTTATATTTTAAGAAGCTAGGGATTTGAATGCTTTAAAACAAATCAGTGTCTTTTAGGAAATTCCTGGATAGGTATGATGTAAGCTCGGCTTTTACTTATAAAGACATACCTATACAGTGCCGTTCATTTGAGTGGACTTGCATATTTATAATTAAGTGTGCTATTATAACTTGTCATTTAGTGGTGGTGCTGCTAAAAATGACTTACATACTGCAAGCATGAATATTTCAGAGCCCTGAACATAATTGTTTAGGCTGCTGTTCGCTCTGTAGAAAAACTGAATTCAAGGAAAGGAAAGGAGTAATAAACTCCTAATTCAGAAAAAAATTAATCAAAGCCAACCTCCATAGGCTTATAAGTACACATGCATAATGGAGATTAGTGAGAAATTTAATTGTCAGTGTACTGCATTTGAGAGCTTTGCCTGATCCCGTATCTTTGATTGTACTGATTTTCTTCTAGCTGATGTCCCTGCCTCATGCAACTAATTCCTGGACTAAATCAAAAGAAAAAAGCTTAATTTTAATGCCCCGGAGACTTCGAGAGAGACTTTCTCACTAGAATAATATGGGAAAAAAGCAATTAACTTTGTCAGTAATTTTTTCACTTGCATGCTTGGTATTATTTCAGCAGTATATTTAAATAAGTTCTCTGTACCCTTCTTTGCTCTATACTTGATTTGCCGGTGAGATGAGATCTTAGTGTCAGTCACATCACAATGTCCCATGGAGGACGACAGATTTCACTCCTTGCTGAACCTATGTAAGTCTGATGGAAGGAGATATCCAGCCACTTTGCTACTTGGTCAATAAACTGTAATCTCCTCTAAAGCTACAGAAAAGTTGAATGATTTTGAGTAAAACTAGTTGATTTCAGTGTAGTATCTGTATGTTACAGTAAATCTGTGTGCTTTGGGGTTCAGCAGTTTGTTGTGCTTTAATCAGGTAGGTTTAATCCCTCAATAAACAGTGATGCCATTGTACTCTCTGTGCAGTGTGTACCTGTGTATTCTCAACCAGGGCTATGGGCTCCTGCGTAACTAACAAATTGTGCTTTGTGCACCATGAACCAGGAGGCACACTAAGCCTCGGAGAGTGTTAATGAGGAGGAAACACAATTCCTTGCACATCCTAGACTTCAGAGTATGTTTTCATCTCTGCTTCTGGCTCCTGGGAAGGAGCGTGGCTCTGTGTTGTACCTTAGGAAAGCAGGGTGTCAGGACACAGCTGGAAGACTGAAATCATTACAGTCAAAGATAATGAGATGTTCCTAGCTCAGGCCTCTGGCATAGGCCAGTAGAAGGATACCTATGCTGACATCAACAGGAGACATGAAAAATATCATGCCCAAAGAAAATCACAATCATGTCAAGGGTACAGTTTTACTCAAGTTTAGTATTTCCTATTTGCCTTCTGTTTTCAGAGACTAGAAGGCGTAGTAGCTTCCTTCCTTTCAAGAGTTTCTTGCTAACTGCAGAGGGTAAAGCTGTCTTTTTGAGAGGCTCACAGTGAGGCATAGTTGCTGAAAATTGTTCTCCTGATGCTGGGGAGCTGTGAGAAGCTTCTGCACATAATGCCTCTGAAGTGTAACCCATGCCTCATACTTGCATTGCCCCAGCAGTCCAATGCCACCAACTATTTCCTGGCTGTCAGGAGCAGGCCCTGATCATTAACCCTTATATTTTCTGCGTTTGGTATTTCCAGTCATTTGATGAAATCTCTTGGCTGCGTTCTGCATAAGTACTGAACAAAAGGCCTTTCCCAGAAGAATCTTGGCCATGTGTCCCTTCCCAAATTTTCTTATTGGAGAGGAATTGTTGTTTGGGAAGGATCTGATGGACTTGCTGCCATGGGCCCTGTTTCCTCATACAACTCAAAGTCCAGAGCAGCAGGCATGCAACTGAAGCCTTTACTACCCACCTGCTCTTTGGCTATATTCATACCTAATCCATGTCCTGAGTTAGTAGTGGTCCATGCACATCCTTTCTCTTGTTTAAATTTCTATAAAGAGTGGCTGTCAATTAAATACATGTGATTGCATTGCAGTTTTCAAATGAAAACTGTTGATGTCTGTCCCGCATCCTGCTGTCTGTAGGAAACATTTCCTTTATAATCGATGAAAATCTCGCTTATAATTAAACTGAACACAGAGACAGCCCTTAATTTACTTTATTGTCTGGCATCTTTCTATTTGAGAAGTATCAAGGTGAGAGCAGGAAATAGCTCTTTGGAAAAGGTGTTAAAGAATATTGAGTTTAAGCATTGTGTACATGCCGTGGGGAGGAAGAGAATATTTGAATTGAACAGATTCCCTGGGGTTAGAATCACACCAGGAGATATATGTCCCCAGGTGGACATCCTTTTGATGAAGGACATACAATTGGGCCTCAGCCTTGTTTAAGTCTTTGATCTCATCTCAAAGATTCGTGAAGGCATCCTGGAGCTGTAAGGGTTGGGGAAGATGACCTGGAGCTGGGCTAACGTGTAAAGTTTCCCTTCTGTGCATCTGTCTGGAAATACAACAAGCCTAAATTTGGTCTTTGGATGATAAAAATCAAGTTCATTTTTCCTTTTACCTTCACTTTTCCCTAGTTATCAGAATGATTTTAGGACAAGTGGCAAATTACAGATGCCCCATTTCCCAATGAAACAATAAGCCGTAAAACAAGCTTACTGGAACACAGTTGCAATTCCCAGCGTGTCCCTTAAGACTTGAGGAGTAACCAAGTGCTTCCATCCTAAAAAACAGGAACCACTTTGTATGCTGGTCACTCAGGGCATCCACCATAAAGGATGTTCTCTAGAGACAAAACATTAGCCAGCGTTTCTTGAGTGTGCTGTGGAGTGATAGGGCAGGTTCAGCCCCCCTGCAAATTTGTAACAAGAACCAAGAGGGAATGACATTTTCCATTGTCAGAGTATCGCCACTTCAAAGTAAAGGCTAAATAATCAATGCTCCCATCTAGTGGTGAAACTGTACCCAATGGCCTCGACATACTGGACGTAGAGCTGAGCTTTCCAGGGGTTACAGAGTTGGATGGTTCATGCCATGGATGGTGCGCTCCTTGGAACTTCTGTAGGGCTTTGCATCGTGGGATAGACACCCACACTCATCCAAAAGCTGAGGAGAAACCAACTAATAACCCCAGTTAAAACTACAGCATTAAAAATAATAAAGAAAACAATAACAGCAGCACCTGGAGTTTTTTTAAGGCAAGGTGAGGGTGAAGTAACATTCTCAAATTTTTTTAAGCAACAATTGCTGAGGTATGTGTGCCCACATTATTTTTGTTTTGGTTCCTAAATCATGTCGGCCCCTTTCAAAATGTTATCTAAGGTTAGTAATTAGGAACAGATTCTGATTCTTCTTGTTGTAGAGTTGATTATCATGTAATTAATATGCTAATGTTCTAATACACTGCTGAACTTGTAATTACTGGCCAGAGGAAAAAAAAAAAAAAAAAAGCTTTTTTTTTCTTGTTGTTTACATTAGAAAGCTTACAGTAAGGGGTGAACAATTACCATATGCTCAATTTGTGACATTACTGGGAGTCACCCCATGACACTATTGTAAATCACTTCACAAGGTCTGCTCAGTTCTTCTTAATATGCTTATTTTCAATTGTTATGCTTGGGAGCTGAGCAGATTAGCAGGAAAATGGTGCTGTTCTTCTAACTGTGTCTTTTTTTAAAGGCACAGCTGCTGCCTAAAGGATATACCCAGAAGCAAAATTCATTAATGATGCTGAGACACTACTTTGTCACAAGAATGAGCTGTACAATTGGGAAAAAAACTTTAAAATATCACCTCCTGTTAGACTGCAACTGTCACTTCTCTTTTTTGACTTCACTGCCCTTTTTTACTACACCTAGATATAACAATGCAAATAGCAATATAGTTCTAACACCAATCTCATCTATGCACTTTCCAACAACACATTTATTGCACTGCCATAATTCCCATTTTACAGAGCCATAATTCCCAAATCTCAACCCAGTGCCACCTGTAATAGAGTTTACCCTGAGTCAAAGAGCAGGACACTCCTTGAGAGGATAGAATGGCCTGGAGTTCATGTCTTCAACAGCTGAAGGACAGAAAGGTAGCTCTTTGGGCAAGCAGTAGGACTTGAAGCAACAGAAGGAGCTTGGCAAGCATTTCAGTGGGGTCCACACATGAGGAGGTATTACCAACTTCTTTATTAACCTAAGGAGCAGTGAGAGGGAGAAACAGGGGTAGTGCTTAGGTGGATATTAGCTGAATGTTAAAATGTTCTCTCTAAAAAAAGTTATTCCCTTATTGGCAAAACATGAATTTAGCAACTCAGTACAAGGTCCGAACTGAATTCTTAGAATGGTTTATTGGTTAATCAAAGATTCTGTTTTTATTGACAAGGACGAAATAATCCAATAGTAGGCGCTCTTTAAGACAAATTCAATAAAAAATAAGGCACGTTGACAGGAGTTAAGCAAAAAGAACTGCTAAAACTATTGCTGCAAGAGCTGCTAAAATCTTACTCTACTTAGAACATATCCGGCAGCATACTCATCTTATTCAAAGCCTATATACCTGTAAATGAAGGGAAAGTTATTGGCAAATGGATGAGAACACAAACCAGATGGATAGCTGTCACAAGAAGTTATGCAAGAAAAATCACTTTACAAAATGAGAGGAATGTAAAAAAACGCTTGGATAGCAAAGAATCCCGAGACACTGCTTTAGTGAAGCAAGAAGTCAGGGAAAGCAAACATCACACCGGAATTAATATCACCTTGTCAACAAGGGTGTTGCTGGAAGAGATCATTCGTAGGATGAAGTGTGCCTGCAAAGTCCCAGCTGAATTCCAGTGCACAAGGCAAAATAACACAGAAGTGCATAAGCAGTCACAGCTCTCAAAACTTGTGCCGATGTCAGCCAGAGATTTTTTGGTAATGAACAGAATAGCTAGTCATCATGTTGACTGTGTCCATAAGTATATTGCATACAACAACACATATGGGCCTAATTTTCTGGTTGTATAAAACAGCCATTCCTGTAGAAAAAAATTGAGAACTTTCGACCCGCAGGATACAATACGATGCAAATCTGTATCGTGCTCCAGACAGCTAAGAAAGGAATGAGTGCATCACTAGAGTAAAATTTTCAGCCTGTTCTTTCATTTTAGGGTAACCTTAAGAAATTGGCAGCAAGATGTGCTACTGTTAATGCATATTCAACTTAAAAAACGATATTAGAGTTGGCAGTTTATCTTGCCAGCTTCTTACCTTACCTTTCAGAAGTCTGGGTAGCACAGACATCTCTTGAAGATTGAGTTTCAACAGGGTGCTGGCAGGATCCCACCTTCATCAAAATGAAGTAACTAATAAAAATTCAAATGGATGCATCCAAGCAATGACTTGTGGTTCTGTTACTGCAGTTAGGGCAGTGAGTTTATGTATTCAGGTCTTCCATCTCTATAGTAATAACCTACGCACAGACTGAAAAAGAGATGTATGCAATTGTGTTCGGTTGCAAGGGTTTCCATTAATATGTGTGTGGGAGAAAGGCAATTGTGGAATCTCATCATATACTACCCATTCTGGATGTATTGCAAAGCCATCTGAAAAAGCTCATCTATAAATATTTTTATTCCTATTTGGTTTACTATTTGAATAATGTGGCTAGTCATTAAGAACCAGGGCTCTGAAACACATACTTTATGCAAATTTTAATTTTATGTTAATTGAATATGTTTATTTTATCACTAGTAGGAAAGGAGAAGGTCTAAGGGAGCCAAAAGGAGTGTTGCAGTAAACATATTTTGATTCATTTCTGCACAAATTCGATACTACTGCTGACAGAATCATCAGTAAATAAGGTGACCTTGAAACCTGCAATTGTATGAGGCATTAAATAGAAAGAAGACATGACAAAAATGACAGAGCATTTGACTGTTTATTTTCATCCCCCCATGCATTCCACTGTCAAAGGATAAAGAACAAAAAAGTATAGCATCTGTGCTAAGGATGCATCTATGAGCATTAATTAATTATAATGCCAGGCCACTGTGTGCGGGATGTGGTGTCAGTCTCTCAATAAACACTCCACTCATTCCACTATCATCAACTCGATTATTTGAGATGATTCTTGCCAGGTGTATGTGATGCGTTCTTTTAAAAGCTCTTTTGTGATTAAATACTCTCAATGACTTAATGCATACTCCCTTATGCCACAGGTTGTTAAAAGCCCAATCACATACCCACTTCAAAAACCCGTTGGTAACATTCAAGCTGACAATTTCGCAAAAGTCAGCCGGTGACAAAAAAAAAATGTGATTTCTCTATTGAAGCCAAGCAAACCACTCAAAAGAAGAACACAGCCTTACAGGGTTGAAGTCCATCCTTGCCTTATCCTCCAGCCCTAAGGTGGAGAGTGCAAGGTCAGAGTTGTTTGTGTGAGACCTACACCCAGGGTGGGAGACTGGAAATGCCTGCAGAGCCGTGGAGGGAGCACATGGAAAAGAGCAGAGCAGTGTGACTTAGAGCCTCCTTTCTAGTGAGTGGGGCTGTGGGAGTTGATAGCAGACACTGCACAGGTTGACACATTATTCATTCAGCAGCCTGATGAATATCAGCAGACACAATGATCAATGGGTTAACATTGCACCATGCTTAGTTTTATCCTGAGAACTAGAAAAAACAAAATCTCCCTATGGTCTGAGGGACTCCTCTGGTTCAAATGCGATTTTTAGCTCTTGACAAAATTTTCCTGTACCTTTGCAGCAGCAAAACAGCTATCTATAGCAAGGATTCATCAGACATTTGCACCCCAAAATTAAATCACAAATATTCATATGTATGTAGCATTGTAGCCAATACTGTTGGTGTTGCAATTCCATACTTGGTACATGGGTGCATGTGTTTTATTTAATAAAATCACTTTCCCAAAGTAAAACGAGAAAGAGAGAAAAAAGAAGAAGAAGAAGAAGAAGAAGAAGAAGAAGAAGAAGAAGAAGAAGAAGAAGCTTCCATTAATGCTGGCATCTTGGGCCTATGTCACAATATCACTCACCAGGTTTCAGCCGACTCACAAATGCAGCCGACTCACAAATGCAGGTGACAGTGCACAGTACTAGAATATCAACACCTCTTCATTTGTTTCTCTTATACCTCATATACCTCTTTCATTTCTCTACCTATTGCTAAAGATCACTAAGTTTCCAACGTACAAAATGATGAGAAAACTGTAAAGGGGAATTCTGGCTACAGATATCCAGGAAGCTCCCTGCCAAAGGTTGCTCTGTTAATACATATTGCAGTGCATATACTTTACAGATTTGGAATATAATTTATGGGCATTATTACCTGTGTCCAATTTTAAAGTTGTTGTTTCAAGATGATGTCACACTCAGACAATACTCCCTTGCTAAATTATACTCCCATGGTAGAAAGGAGGGAAGAAATTTAGGACTATTTGCTAGACAAGCACAGGACCCATTGCTTCATTTTGCAGTAGAAATGATGTACAAGTAGATTAGCTTCTGCTCAGAACTCTGTCTTATTTACTGTTCTTTTGTACTCTGTTTTCATATATTATGGGACAGTCAGACCAAAAACATGTTGTTGTTATAGCTATGTACAATGTGTTCTTCCTCCTTAGTGAATGTTTACTTTATAAGGCTGTTTGTCAGAGAGACAGAGGACAAATAGGAGAAGCCCATTTTATATTGCTAAAACTAAATTCAGACCTGATAGAAACTCACAGAGAAGTGGTGCAACAGTTCTTCCAATTAGGCATTTGATCCTGCCTCCATACAAAATAATAAAAAATTCCCATCGATTCCAGAGTTCGAGAGCAGGGCTTAACTTCAAAATATCAGCTGAACAGCTCACTGGTGAATGGCGACATGGCTGACTGCCAAGCCCTTCATTAGGATGGCATGCTGTGAGATGTTTGTCTCATATTTAATAAACTTACTGTACAGTCATGATGTAGCTGTGGATGATATACCTCCCCATGAGTTCCCGTCAGGAAGTGCAGATGCTCTATATATTTACAATTACTCCCATTCTATCTGGCAGTCACTATGTTTCTTTCTTTGGATTGCAGAACACAGGATTTATGTGCCTTTACATTACTTTAATCTTTGTGTGCTCTTGCATCATCTTTGGCACCAGGCACTCTAACACATCTCCTCGGTCTTACTCATCGTCAGTAGGTGCATGACCTCATTGGTAGCAGCTTCCCACGTAATCCCAGACCTTAGAGCGACCCTCTTTTCAAATCCTACCTGCTGTGGTTTTACTTTCGAGTTTACTACCTTCTTCTGGGACCAGCTGATACCTGGAACGAGAGTGCATTGCAGGAGTTGAAGAAAGCCATCACTCTTTGCTTTAGCAAGTACAAGAAAGGTCTAGGCTGAAATGGAGTAGGACCATAAACTCAAACTCACATTTACCAAATGCTGTCCTCACAATCCTGAAGCTTTCTTTATCTTTAGATCCAAGTATTGCTCTGCCTTGCCTTCCCTCATAGCCAGTCCTTCAGCTCTCACTTCCAGTTTTGTTTCCCTCTTTCTCCAAATGGCTGATGATAGCTTCCAGTCTTAGCAGCACTTCTATCTGACATAATCTGTTCAGACTTCAGTTACAGATTTAAAGAACTGTCCAATTATTTAAGGCAGAGCAGCCAGTTCTTAGCCCAAGAGGATTTCCATGTAATGGAGAAACACAGATGTTCATAAGTTTCCTCTTATGAGGTGTTGTCACTGCTCCCTTAGCATTCTCTGGCGGGCAGGTGGGCCAAATATTCCAAGGGCTGCAATCTGATATGGATATGTACTCACAGTTCTTGAGTACGTATTATACAGTGACCCCAAATTGATACCACAGTCTCCTGCAAATTTCCCAGATGCTGTGATTCAAATGTTTTCATAATGTGGGGAAAGCAGCACTTTCCCTGCAGTCAAGGGAACTCAAGGGTTTCCAATTATCATCACACACTCAGTCTTATTAGCACAAAATTTAATTTGCGTTAATCAGACTGAGGTGGGTAGAGCGCGAAATTAACTTGACTTTCATTTCGCATTGTACAGTAAACTAACTTGGTGGAATTGCTGTAGAAATCTGAAGTGTGAATGATGGATGAGAGGAAAAAAAAAAAAAAAGAATAAACAGTACTGTGTAAACATCACTGAACTGAAAGGGACACAATATTAATTTCAGTTGTTGGGAGAAAAGCTTTACCTCCCTCGCAAATCAAAGGGCACGTTGCCCTCAGCTGCACTGATATTTTGCCATTCAAGCTGAGAATAGAGTTTGGATCCAAAAATCTTTCTATAGCATTCCCTCTATTCTGAGAGCTATTTATGCTCAGATGATCTTGCCAATAATTTTTCAAACTGCTGTTTTTGCCAGAAAACTACAATTTAATGAAAACAGAAACACATTACATCCAGTGAAATTTCCATTCTCTGTTCAAAACCCAGAGGGAAAGAGGAACATTCAACAGAGATTAGGCAGTGGTCGTGGGGTGTCCAGCTGCAATATGAGTCTGCTCCTGGTGAGGAAGACCTCACACCTGAAATCCTGTGCATCTCAGAGACTGGCTTTTCTGAAAGTGCTTTCCCTTGAGCTCACTTGAAAGGTTTCTGTTTCACCTCAATGAAGAACAAAGGCTTGACATTTTCTTTCTTCAGAACAAAACTCTATTTTCCAGCCAACCCTAACATTAATTCCCTTTTCCCAATTCTCCGCCACCTTTCCTGTGTTGCTAAAATAAATGTTTAGGAGGTGGGAGCTGCCCTACTGGGTCCACAACTGCCTCTACCTGAATCATTTCCTTGTAAGTAACAGGAAAAATAAAACAATACTTCTCAAACATTGGCTTGCAACTTTTTCAATCATGTTTTAACAGTTTTTTCCACCGGTTGCCACGAACAGAGATTTCTGTCTCAAAGAAAACTGCAAATTTCAGAAGGACACTGATACAGTGAGAAAGCTGCAGAAAAGTTTGGAAGATATGCAGTCTCTGGTGAAAAAAAGAGGAGAAAACCTTTAATTTCTGAAAACAGTTTCAGTCCACGGACATAAGGAACCCATTTCAAGCAGAGGGAGGCTTAAGGTCCCAGCTGTGGCAGAGGCTAAATCAGCAGTATTTTTGTCCCATCTTTCCCATCAGCTAAAGTGGCAGTGGAGCAGCCACCAGTGGAAGGGGAGTAGTGACAAGCAGCAGAGGGCAAGATGGGGACTTGGGCAGCTTCAGTTGGGCCAGGAGAACTGAGAAAAGGGTTATGTGCTTCGTGCATTGGTAATATGTGCCTAAATCCCACAACAATTCCTGCACAAAAATGGTCTTTTTTTTTTTTTTTTTCCCCAGGAAAGGACTAAATTTTATCGCCAAGTGGGTGATACTACTTACGCTGTTTACTATTTTTAAACTGTGAAATGTGCTGGAAAATAAAGGCTTTAATTAAAGTTGTCTTTCCAAAGCCTGTTCCTTGCAGAAAAGTGACACCATTTCAAAACACAGTTTTTCTTGTATGTTTCTATTTACTTCCCGATTTTGCATGTCATAGCTTTTATTTAAGCAGTTTCTGCAACATATTTAACATTTGCAGATGTAACTACAACATATTGGAGTGAAAGGAGAATGAAGTTGTATGGTATCTTTTGTGCTGTCAAAAAGGTGGGAAACACAAAGCATGCTAAAGGTTATTTTCCCAGATTAATGTCAGAACTCCTGCCTCTATTATTTAAACAAAGCATGCAATGTTTGTACTGTAAAGTTTGAATCTCAAAGTAACAAAGCAAGATAAGAATGGGCTTTGCCAATCCTTCCCTTTTACGACGGAGGATAAAAATTGCTGACTCTTTTTGTGGCAGTAATTGGCTACAAAACAAGAACTTTAATTGTGTTTTTAGTTATCTTGAAAAAATGTATTTGCATACACAGAACATGATACATAGTCTGGATGTATGCAAATAGCCATTAAACCACAGCACCGTTCATATTTCTTTATTTGTCTTATAGCATTTGGAAAGTATGCATGACGAGAACTGTTTTGCTATGCTGATCTATCTGCACTCTCCTGTCGAGGAGAACAAACCTTGTTTTTTTAAGGCTGTGTACAGCAGAAAGCAAGGCAGCATTTCCCAGTCCAGCTACAAAGTTACATGAAACAGTATACTAGCAATAACCAGCTCTGCAGCCATGAATAACCAGCAACCGAGCTACTCCTGGGAAAGCTCCCTTGTATTTCAAATTAACAAGATGGAGCTGACCCATTTTCAAAGTATAAAGCAACTCCTACCAGAAAACTAACTTTCTTCAGTTCCTAACCAGGTGAAAACTGTGTCTGTGGCTTCTGAAATAGTGCTATCACACTTCAGGCTATGAATTCCTCCTTCAATTCGTTGCTGATTCGAGAGACGTGCCCCTGCCTGTGGGAACCTTTCATGCTACCCTTGAAATGCAAGTGCCCATGGTTAGTGGCCGAATAACGTGAGGGGGATGCTGGAAGTAGCAGTAGGCACCAAGGATGAATTGTTGAGAGCTTTCCAATCAAATGACATATTTTTTAGTCCTTCCAGTTATGCTGGATAAACCAGCAACCCGCTGCCCTGAGGCTGCTTGTGGTGATGAGGATGGGCTGAACAACACTATAGACTCCTTCAAACCTGAAGACAAAACATGAGGCTGCTTTTCTTCTGAGGAGGCATACAACTTGCTGCACCATGGCATGATGCATAGCCTGCAATGGTGACCCCAGCCCTACCTCTGAAGAAGTCAGGTTGCTTCTGAGAATGCAGCCTGGAGAAAGGGCAGTGAGCCTGCAAGAGAGTCAAGGAATTAATATTTATTTGCCTTGCTGCTATAACACCAGCCTTCTAAATATGTATTTCTTCTACAGAAGGCAGTACCCCACAGTACTTTGAGAGAGCTGTCATTTCAAAGCCATTTTTTTCCCCTACTTTCTCCTTTCTTGATGATTCTGAAGATGTGGCGCTTTTTTCTTTCGTTTTTCTTCTTCTTCTTCTTTTTTTTTTCCTTGAAAACCTGTTCCAAAAAAACATGTTTATTTCAGTTCATCTTTTCAACTGAAGAGCCAGCCCACTGCAGCTTGTCAATAAAGCTTCCAAAAATCGCAATCATGCACAGTACATTCAGAGATTAATTCTGAGCAATTTTGTGTACAAAATTTGCTTCAAAACTCATATATCTCGAGGCATTTATCTAGGTATCTGGAATACCCAGCAAAGTTTTCCAGTGACTGATTTTTAATAAGATTTTTCTAAAGGCTACAAGTTACTTTAGCAACTTCAGCTTCTATTGAAAGCAACAAGGAATCAAGGCACACTCTTACAGATACTAATGGGAGTAAACAAACAAGCTTACAGGACTTCAGCAGAAATGAGGATGAATTCATTGTCTGAGTTGATCAAAGGAACCAGACTTTATGAATGTTTTGCTGCATGCATCCTTGGGATCATAGAATCATAGAATCATAAGGTTGGAAATGACCTATAAGATCATCTAGTCCAACATAGTCTTCACATTGCCACTGCTACCAAAAGCACTAAACCAGATCTCGTAGCTCCTCATCCAGATGCCTCTTGAACACTGCCAGGGATGGCAACTCCACCACCTCCCTGGGCAGCCATTCCAGTGCCTGACCACTCTCTGAGAGAAAAAGTTTTTCCTTAAGTCTAACCTAAACCTCCTCTGGTACAACCTGTGGCCATTTCCCTGGGTCCTGTTTGTTGCCTGGGAGAAGAGGCCAAACCCCTCTTCACCACAACCTCCCTTCAGGAAGTTGTAGAGCTCAATGAGGTCTCCTCTGAGCCTCCTCTTCTCCAGACTTAACAATCTCAGCCACTTCCCTGAGCCACTCCTCACAGGACTTGTGCTCCAGACCCCTCACCAGTTTTGTTACCCTTCTCTGGACACGCTCCAGGACCTCAATGCCTTTCCTGTAGTGAGGGGCCCAAAACTGAACACAGTACTCGAGGTACGGCCTCACCAGTGCTGAGTACAGGGGGATGATCACCTCCCTGCTCCTGCTGGCCGCACTATTTCTAATGCAGGCCAGGATGCCGTTGGCCCTCTTGGCCACCTGGGCACACTGTCAGCTCATGTTCAGCCGAGCATCAACCAACACCCCCAGGTCCCTTTCCTCTTCACAGTCATCCAGCCACTCGTCCCCAAGACTATAGCGCTGCGTGGGTTTGTTGTGGCCAAAGTGCAGGACCCGGCACTTGGCCTTGTTGAACCTCATCCCATTCACCTCAGCCCGATGCTATGGTCTTTTGCTCATGAAGGCTTTGCTACCTCTTTAAGGGGATGGATGGAGCTTTATGATGTTTGTGGCTTTGCCTGAAGGATGTCAGCTGGGCTTGGTGGGGTGGGACACCAGAGGGGACAGAAGGCTTCCAGCCCTGCTCACACTGAAACCCCCACCCTCTTACCAACAGAACACAATTGAATTTAACCTTTTACAAAGCTTGGGATTGACATCTGAAATAATAGGAAAACTGCAGGAAAACACAAGTTGAAGGTAGCTCTGGCATATTTGTCTTTTTATTTCAGCTTTTTATCATTTCTTGTGAAGCTGGCTCCTTGAAAGAGAGAAACCACAGAAGTGGGCTCTGGCTCAACCTACTGGACTATGCAAGGGGGTAAACAAGTGGACAGGTGACCCTCATCTGATTGAAAGCCCATGCTGTGGACATGGGAGTTAATGAGGCAAATACTGGGGGGAGTAAAGCAAAGAAGAGTCTGTGACTTGCTTACCCTTTCCCACATCTGAGTCAACACTGAAGGACAGGAGTCATTTATTAACACAGGTAAGGCCAGGAGTAAGTTAACACTTTTTCCTCAAGAGCACACAAAACCAGAAAGAAGAAATGTCCCTCTTATCTTTGAGTCCTAGGACAGCTTCAGAGATGGCTCAGCTTCACTTAGTGGCAGCTCTGAACCCACTCCCATTGCATTTCCTACTGCACCTTACTCAGTGAGAACAAGCACCAGTCTGTGTCTGTGCCAGCCTTCCAGACACATGTGAGAGGACACACATTTCCCTCAGAGGACACATATTTCCCTCAGAGATGCCCCATGCCATGCTGGCAAGAACCCTCCCCTTCTTCTCTCCTCCTTCTTTCTGTGCACAAAATGGAGCCCTTATGGGCACCAGAGCCTATCAGTGTGCAGGAACCACCAAGAGCCCCACTGATACATCACTAAAACTCAGTCATCTCACCACTGAGCCCATCAAGATGCTTCTGAAGGGCAACAAAACAGCTTTCTTTTGAGTGAAGGCAATTCTACCAGTCATCTGCCATGAGCCCACACAAGGAAAAGAAACCACGCTCTCTCTTCAAGGGCTCCTGCTAATTGAGCTCAGTAGGCTCCATTCCTAAATCCACATCTCTATCTGACACTGCAGCATCAAAATATGTCTGAAATGCACAGAAGCCAACACCAGTACTCGCAGTTTACTGAAAATCTACTTGATGATCAACACTAATGATGGACTGTGAGCCCCTCAGGAGAGGCCAGAGGAGCAAGGCCCGGCATTGCAGCTCAATGAACCAGCCTCAATGCCTCCAGGGATGCCGAAGGGATGGGGCTGTGGTGTGCATCTTCCTTCCCTGCTCAAACAGGGAAGGATTTCAGGGTTTTCAGAAAGAGAGCAGTAAACCATCACACACATCCTCTCAGGCTGACTGCTGTCTGAACTAGAGCCAGCAGTGTGCCCAGGTGGCCAAGAAGGCCAATGGCATCCTGGCTTGTATCAGAAATAGTGCAGCCAGCAGCAGAAGGGAGGTGATCATCTCTCTGTACTCAGCACAGGGGAAGCCACACCCCAACAACTGTGTTCATTTTTGGGCCCCTCACTACAAGAAAGACATTGAGGCCTTGGAGCATGTGCAAAGAAGGGCAGTGAAGCTGTGAAGGGACTGGAGCACAATTCTTACGGGGAGTGGATAAGGGAGCTGGGGTTGTTCAGTCTGGAGTCTGGATGCTCAGGGGAAATCTTACCACTCTCTACAGAGACCTGAAAGGAGGTTTCAAGGTGGGGGTCAGCCTCTTCTACCAGGTAAGAGCGATAGGGCAAGAGGGAAGGGTCTAAAGTTGCTCCAGGAGAGGTTTGTGTTGGATATTAGGAAACATTTATTCTCCAAAAAAGTGGTGAGGCACTGGCACAGGTTGCCCAGTAGCTGACCCTGCAGGTGTTCAAGAAACATGTGGATGTGGCACTGAGGGACATAGATTAATGGGCAGGGTGGAGATAGGTTGACAGCTGGACTAAATGATCTTAATGGTCCTTCCAACCTTAATGAATCTATGACTGTATGAACAAGGAACAACAAGAAGCAGGTGATGTGTGGTCTGGAGGTTCCTGCTCACTGCAATTAGCTTCAATTTTGTTCAGAACAGCGTAACACTAAAACAGAATTGCAATTATTCGGGTAAAACTTGATAAAGTTGAGAGAAAATGTCTCTACTACTTCAATGGAGCTGTAGTAGCCATGGACATATTTTGAAAGGGCTGAATGAGTTTGTGCCACGTCTTTAAGGATCTCTGTGTACTGTACCCTGCCAGTTTAAATGATGACTGCAAAGATCTGTTATAAAACTTTTTTTTCCAAGAGAAGCAAAAGCTTTCTCTGTGTCACAATTTTTAATATACTGTGACTGTTACCCATAGTATATCAGGTTATTTATCCCCTTTATTTATATGCAGTGCTCTAACACTGTAACAAAACAAAGTGATAGATGCACTTATACCAGTAACTAAACTCAATAACAAAGAAGCAGCATCTGTGTGTAACTTCACCCTATTGTTATCCATTTATACAAAAGACAAATTCCTCAAGCTGTGAACACCTGAGAATGAATTCTTTCCAGCAATTACTTTGATCTCAGACCTTCCTGCAGACTGCTTCAGCATCAGTGGGGCCTGATGCTGATCTCACAGACCTTATCCCAGTTCCTTTCCTGATTTGCAGGGAAGATGTTCTTAATTACACCTCTGTAACGGAAGACAGAATCAGGCCAATGGTGAGAAATTCATGATGCGGAGCTCTTCCATCCAGAGCCTAAGCCAAAAGCAAAATGTCAAAGGCATAAGCAAACCGTAGCAGATTGCAGACTAACTCCACCTGCCTCCTGTAGATAAATTTTACATTTAGATGTGTAGGTACAGCTCCCACTGCAGTCAATAAAAATTGTGCTCAACCGGCATTATCTGCCACCAAGCCAAGGGCTCATTCTGGAACTGCTGAAAGAGAGGAGAGTCTCTGGGTGACAAACTCTCCTGATACAGCGTTTAAACCATCTTAGTCTCCCATGTAGAATATCTTAGCGCTACCAGCTTTCCTGTAGTGTCCATTTAATTTGTGCTATTCATTTACATTCTAGTCCAGATTGAAATTCTATTTCACCTATATTAAAAAATAAGCCCACTGAAGAACTGCACATTTTTTCAATAGTAACAGATGGGAGATTCCGGAGAGCTCGACAAATTTAGATTCCTACTTTAAAATTAATTAAATTAATTACAAATTTGAGTGAGCTGGATCCACCTTTTCCTTTGTTTCTTCAAATGTGTGCTTGTGGTTCATTGTATGTGCCACCACATCATTTTATAAATAACACATCAATTTAGATTTTTTGATGGAAGTACACAGGAATATCCCTCAAGAAGCAGGGTGTCAATAGAGCCAATATATGTGTATCCTACAGTGCAGTCCCTATCAACAGCAATTTTGTTGACTTTATGTCATGTGTGTGAGACAATCAGCCCAGTTGCATCATGGCATTCATCACACTGATGATGGTCCATCCCTGGAGACACTGAAGGTCAGGCTGAACGGGGCTCTGAGCAACCTGATGTAGCTGTAGGTGTCCCTGTTCATTGCAGGGGAGTTGGACTAGATGGCCTTTAAGGCTCCCTGCCAACTCAAACGATTCTATGATTCCATGAAACCTGATTTTTATATTTTTGAAGAAATTAGCTCCAGGTTTGAAATCTGTTTTCCCAGCGTCCAACGCTGAGAGGGGGAGAAAGAAAAAAAAAAGTAAAAAAAAAAAAAAGTTATTTTTTATTCATTAATTGTGCTGCAATTCATGAAACTTTTCAGCAAAGTAGAATAAATGAGTGGATGAACTCTGGGATTTACAGTCATTTGCTTTTGGCACGGAGGGCAAGCTCAACACCCATCTTTTGAAACGTTAACCCATTCCTGACGGTGCTTTCCTTTCACATCCACTTCTCTCCTATTTTCAAAGCCGCATCTCAGTTCAGCCGACTGCATCGCCTTTGCTTTGCTACTATTTGCGTAGCTCTCCCCACACTTGCTTCCTCACTTCGCAGGCTTGCCTTTTGCAGGCGCGTCGTTCTCATCATCTCATGCATCGCAAATGTGGGCACAATCAAGCTTCAGTCCCGGATGCCTTTCCCTAAACTTAAAGCACAGATCTGGCGCAATGAATGTTACCTAAGCGCCGAACAGTTATCTGTGCATGAAAACTTACTTAGGCTATCTGCAAAGTAAAACAACTATTCGACCCGAACAAATACGCTGTGAGGTATTATTAAGCGCTCAGCAAGGCGAGGAAGGATCGCAACAACTGCACTGCCAACGGTTCCCGTTCTGTGGCTGGAAGCACTGCGAGCACAGCGGGAAGATCGGTGTTGGGCACAGCGGTGCGAGCAGCGCTCACCGGAGCTCCTCTAACACCCACTTGAGCTCCCGCTTCCTTTGTGCTCGCCGCTCGAACGGAGCTGCCTCGCCTTGCGTTCCTCCCCGCTTTTACGAACGACTTGACGCGTTTCTTCTCAGGAGACCTTTCGGCTTAAAATATTTCCTTAATTAACGCAGCCTAATCTACAAGAGCCAAAGCCGTCCGCGGCTCTCCCACGCCGCACGGGTGCCGGAGCCGCTCTCTCCGGCCCGGTGGGGCACATCACCGCGCCTCCAACTTTCCTCCGCGCTCCGGAGCCCCGTGACGACCGCCACCCCCATCCCCACGCATCCCCCCCCCCGGCGGGAGCCGCGGAACCGACCCACGCGGCCCCGGTCGGGGGTAGCCGGGCTGCCCCCCTCCGCAGCGCCCGCCCCTCCCGCCGGTGCCGCCCCTCCCCGAACAATGAGCCGGGGCAGCGCCGGCATGCCTGCCTCGGCCGAGAGGTAACGGCGGGAGGGCGGGCGGGGTGGGGGCGCGCTCGGGGGGCCGTCCTTTGGCGGGGGGCGGCTCCCGCGGGTGGTTGAGGTGGGGGGGTGGCGCGGTGCGGAGCCTCCCGCCTCGCTTCTTTTCCCCTCCCTTCCCGCGTCGCTGCCATCCGGCGGGAGCCGGGGTGCCGCCCGCCCCCGTGGCCGCCCGCGCCCTGCGCTTTGTGCGTGCGGCCGGCAGCATGCGGGGGGAGCCGCGGCGGCGGGTGGTGCTGGTGGTGGCCGGCGGCCGGGCGGAGCGCCCCGGCGGCTGCTGCTGCTGCTGCTGCGCCTCGTGGGGCGGGCGCCCCGCAGCGCCCTGAGCCCGGCGGTGCGGTACGTGGGGCACCTTCGGCACCTTTATTTGTTCATTTCATATTTGATTTTATTATTTATTTATTTCTGGTTGGGGGGAGGGCAAGGGGGAGGGTTTCTACCGTGCAGCGTTTTCTGGGAGGAAAATCCTATAGGCGAAGCCATGTGGATTCTCGGTGGCACAGCTCAGTGGCTTCGTGGCTGAGCAGCTCCCAGGCGGGGAGCGTGCAGGGTGTGTGTGCGTGCTTCGCGGGGCTCGCCTGCTCCGGGAGCCTGAATAGATACGTTTAGAGGAGCGGTGCTTTCGAGGAATTTAAAATAGAGCTTTTCTTTTTTTCTTTCTTTTTTTTTTTTCTTTTTTTTTTTATTGTTGCTTTTCAGGAGGGTTTCTCTTAGTTCCGTGTTGGCTTGTGTAGACCGCGTTTGTAAGTAATGAGTATACAGAAATCGATAGCCTCGAAGGAAAAAAAGAAAGAAGGTCTCGGCGAATTTAGCGCTAATAAGCAGCGCGGATCGCTTTCTGTGGGCAGCGTGTATCGTTAGATGGAGCGCTATCATCCCTAACGCTCAGCTATCATCTGTAGCGTGTTCCGTCATGGCAACGTGTTTCATTTGGTACTGGGGGGGGGATGCATCGAGGTTACGCGTTCGAGCAGTTTAGTTGCCAACTGCTGGGGTAAGGTTTAGGCATCTCATTGCTTCGTCTGGAAGGAAGCGTTCAGTAGGAGGCTGGGGGCAGCGGCAGACCTGGGGGTTAAAGTTTCTGCTGGCTTCTCAGGGTGATTTTTCCTCTTTCCAGTCTTGCAAACTTTCTGATCTTTAACCCTTTGCAATGAAACTTTCCAGACGAGGTGTCTGCATCCAGGTAATTCTAACGCGTCTATGTATTTGTTTTGGAAAACTCACGCAAAAGTAATTCAGCTGGATTTGATACAGTGGGGGCTTTTGGATGGGCTGGGGGGAAGTTACTGCAGTTTTCCATATAAAGATAAAGTTCTTACAGGTTTTCAAAGAAGTTTTTTTTTTCTTTGTTTTGTTTCATTTTAAATACAGCTTAGAGGCATTTCTCCTTCGTAAGTGCTTTCAGATTTAAATGATATTTGTGGTGGTTACCCATTGGTTCTGTGTGCATCTTGCTAAGACCAGAAGTTGAACCTCTTGGTAGAAGATGTGGTGAGAAGCCTATTGAGATAGCCTGGAGGTGAGGGGCTGCCTGTGTGTGCCAACAGGGGGATGGACATTTAGCACCGATTCTGCAGCTGACACACTGGGCATCCTGGCAGACCTTTGCTCTGCTTACCATTTGTTTGGGAAGTGTTGACTTTGAGCATTTTGTAGGCAGAAGTCTTGAGTGGTGGCGTTTAGGACCTCCCCAACCCCTGATGCAGTAGCAAGAAAACTATTTTCTCCTACAGTTCATCTGGGCAGAGGACAGGATTTCCCAGCATTGTCCATGCTGCACTTTCAGAGTTGGGGAATGCATTCAAAACTAGAGCTCTGCTGCTTTGCAACAAATCTCTAGCATCTATGTTTTGTGATGTGTTTCCTACTGAGGAAAGGGAAAGAAAGGCCAAACAAATAGGAAAAGTATTATAAAAACTTTACAGAATGTGCTTAGAGGGATGTCGGGGTTGCGTATGTAAGCATCCTAGCAGCAAAGTATGAAATATGAGTTTGTTGACCTTATCTCTGTCCTTTGAAATCTGCACAGTGACTGTTTCCTTTGCACTCTTAAAGATAGTTGTATATGAATAAAATTGGATGCAGTGTTTCCCAGTTAAAAAATTAAGGAAGTAAAATAGAAATTAATTCTATTGAATGGATTTCATTTTCATTTCACTCATGTGAAATGAAATAAGATCAAGCAGCATCCTGTTGATAGCCTCCTAATGACAGTATTGTGAATTGATGCTGTATGTGTCGCTACAGTTACTAGTGGGATTTTACGTAAGTCTTTGGAATGCTACTTGCCCATCAGAAATTGTGTGTAGATCTCTCTGCAGTAATTTTCAGACTGTGTTTGGGGCGCTTTTCTGTATTTGCTGGGGTCTGTTTGCAATTGGCAGGCAATCTCCAGTGAACCATTTGGGCATATGGCGTTGGCTCGTTTTCCTTGTACTTATCTACTAATGACATTAAAAGCAGCCAAGATGCATTAAGTACCTCTCTAATATTAATTATCTTGATAAGAAGCCGCTTCAGATACTGTTAGAGCTGCAGACGTATACCAGTGATTTGTGATCAGCGTGAAGGCGAATGTGGGGAACAGGGTCACAAGGAAACTGGGTACGATCTGTGATGGTCTGTTGAAATGTTGTTGCTGCTACAAAAAAATTGAGCACTCGGTGACCCGGTAAGGTTGGAACAAAGGCGTAGGCACTTGATTCAAGGAACACAAAATCTGGCATTACTGCTACTTTTGTTGTGCAGGAATAATTTTTGTCAAGTAAGACTGCTGGGTTCCTCTGAGTAAAGGTTTACAGCCCTTAAATAGCTCTTCCTGACACTGAGCGGTATGCCTTTTGTGCTTTACAAGTGTGCTAGAAAGGCTGGCTACCAGCATTGGTACTGATGAATGGGAAAGAAAGAAATTTACGGCATCAGATACTTTCCTAAGTTATTTCCCCTGTTGTTAGTTATTTCGAAGCATTAGACTGCCTCCCTTGAATGTAATTAATGTAGTAAATGGTTTGTTAGGCACCATCTGACCTTTTGTCTTGTTTAATTATAGAAGCTTAGTGCAGTGGTCTGTGTACAATATTTGGCCAAAATAATTGCTTTCAGACTTTTATCTGACCATGGCTATTTTTGGAGCAGCTGTGTGCATGGCTTTTATGTTTTTTCCTGAACTTTGCATTTTTTAGGTTCTCATTTGTAGCTGTGCCACTGCGTTTCCAATTTGCAAAACCAAAAAGTACTCCCTTGCTGCGTGATTTTTGTTGATAGTCATACAGAGCAATAGTTCTGCATGCTGTCACACTGTATGTCATGATCTTCCGTATGTCTTGCCCCTCATCTTTAGAATCCATCAAACTGTGGCGTGAATGGGAAAGTTGCTATTGGTTTGTTTCTTCTTGAAAGTTTTAGAAGTCTTATACAGTTACTGAAGTTGAGATTACATCTGCTGGAAGAAATAAAAGTAGCAACAGAGGATGAAATCTGCCGTACAAAGAATTTGTGCAAACTCTTCCCTATGCAGCAAAACCCTATTTGTGTATTTAATTGCATATATTAATTCCATAATGAATGCCATCCTCTGCCAGTAGGACTCCTGTTGACACATCTAGGATACAAGATCATATGCGAAGCTGAATACAACTACTGTCTCATACTTGTGAATAATGGGGAAAAAACTGATATTTGTTATGAATTGTATGTTTTGTATCCAGTCTTTTCTGTGGTATGAGCACTGGAAACTGTTTTTTCTTCATCTGGGGAAGATGCTGAAAATAAATGATTCTTTCTTTTTATTTGGCCTGGAAATTTTACATAGACTGTAAGCAGCACAGATATTTGTAAGCAGATACTTGGCCTTGAGGGCAAAGCATGTCAACATCATTATGTTTGCTGTGTACATTTCTTAAAGATTGGCTGTTTCTTGAGGGATAAACGCTGGAAGAGTTAAATGTCAGGGAGCTGTTGTCAGTGTTCTTGATGAGGGTCCTTGACCTTGGGATCTTGCTCATAACAGATGCTGTGACAGAGAATGTCTGTCTACACGCCTTCAAAGCCCTCTTCCACGCCAATTGCTTTGGAGGGGCCAATTCTTCCACGCTGCCAGAAATCCACTGGGAGCTGAGGGAGTGCAGCAGAGCAGGGCTCTGGGACGTGATGGCCTTTCTTGCTGTTACATCTCGGTGGAGAGGAGTCCCTCACAGCTGGTTTATGTGTGCTGCTGCCTTGTACTTTCTGGAAGGTTGCGTCTTCAAAATGTAAATGAAAAGTGAATGTTGTTCCCTGCGTAGCTCGGCGATCGTCACTGTGTGTCACTGCACCCCTCCGTTTTCGTACAGTCATCTGTTTATTGTATTGAATTGTAAAAAACTGTATGAGATTTGAATGTTTTATAGCTAGGGTTGCAAAGTGACTATGAGTGCTCTCTAGAGGCTGAACACAAAATCATATAAACCAAATGGTGGCTAACTGTGAGAAGGAAAGCTGCTCCTTCCCTTGTAATGTGTATTGGTCTGGCTTGAAGATAAATGATGCACCAGGTGTGGAGGGCTTAGCGACATGTGGTGATTTGTTCTGCAGTTTTGTGACTCCATTATGTCACCAGGCGTAAAATTTGATAAGGGATCTTTATAGGTTCCTCATTTTCTAGTAACTCTGAGTGCTATTCCTTATTTTGGTAGTGGAAGTTGCCTTTCAGTCTGTTAATGGAAGGTTAACTTCTGGTCTTCTCAGTCTTACCTGTTCCTCACCAAAGGCTTTGATACTCTCTACAAAATACTGGTTCTCTTCCACCTGTAATGCTGTCTTTGAAGGCTTGGAGGTTTCTGGACGAGAACCAATGTAAGCACCTTTTGTCTGCAGATATATAATGACGTGTTCTATGGTAAGGGTCCAAAATGCCCTCATTCTTCAGGTATTTACATCACCAAGAAATGCAGAATTCAACATTCTTTTATCAGGAAAGAAGTATCCACTGTATCCTCTTCATTTTAATTGTCAGACCTGTTCCTGGTTAAGAAGATGCTGGTTCAAAGCACAGTTCTAACACAATTGCTTGCAAATCTGAAAAATGTAGTTGATGTTTTATGTTTCAGTAGTTGCTCAGCTCAAGACTGCAAAGGGGAGATGGCGCATTTCATCCTGATGCCGTGGTGGTGGTGAATATGGGTCAGTAATAAATGAAAGCTGTTCCCATCTGATGGCTGTTCAGTCACTTGTGAAACGTGCTTTCTAATAGACAGGTTTCCAGAAGCAGCCGTGGCAATTAGCTGAGCAGAACCAGCCCCCTTGTCAAAGGACTTGTTAAAGTGGCTAACAAGGACATCGTGCCTCGTCTTAGCCGAAAACCCGTCCTGTCAGCTAAATGTTTCCAAACACTTCCAGCACAGCGAAGTGTGATTGCTAATCGTGCTCTGTCTGCTTGCAGAGAAAGGCCAACAGTGCACTGTCTCTCCTATAAAGACTTAATCCATAAAGCAGAAAGAAGTAGAGTGCACAGCTGTGTTGATGAGGTCCTGGCTCCAGCTGGAGTTGCTTGCAGACTGTTCAGAGGCTTCAATGGGTTTAGGCTTTCAGCTTGTGGAAGCATTAGGGAGGGCATGCTGTATCTCCTGGTGAAGCGGATCACGTCCAGACTTGATAATAGTTAGTGATAGTCTGGCGGAGAACTCAGTGATTAATTTTAACAAACGAGTTTCCTTTGAGTGTATGCTCATGCATACCAATTACAATAGTATGCCTATGATAAAATTGAGGTTATTTTATTTGTTTAAACTTCAAACCTGGTAGTGGCTGATTATTTTTTCTAGCGTCTTAAAGTGTCTGTGTTCTCTGGGCGACCTCATTGTAGGAGGAAAGAAACAAAACCAAGTGCCCATTCTTCCCCAAAACAGCTTAAATACCAGTGAAATTTTCACAGTAATTACAAAATATTTTCAAGAGCCTAAGGAATATTCAACATCGTGTGTAGTACAGTCTGGTAGGAATCTAGTGTCTTCAGCAAATGCTTGGCCTGATCCTTAGTCCCCTAAAATAGGTTAGAGGTCTCCCACTGACTTCAGGTAGGCTTTGGGTTTAACTTGTGTTATTCCTAGTTTGAAAAGAGCCTGCAGCCAGAATACAACAGGAGACAATAAGTATGGGTGGTAGGAAGCAAAGGTCCTAGGAAGCATACATGAGTTAGGTCATATTTTGATGTACTGAAAAAGTTAGTTTGAAAGCAAAGCCTGCTTGGGCTAAATATATCATAAGGCATTATAGAAGCGTTGAGAGTAAGAGGAGCGCAGGAGTTTATTGAAGAAAATTGTATATTGTTATTATTGAAGAAAGCAGTGTACAGTATGGGGTCTTTCTGGAAACTGTGGTTCTAGTATAGAAATTGCATTATAGCTGCATAAACAAGAAACATTATTTCTTACGAATGTGGATGTGGTTTGGAGGACCACATGCTTGTAGACGTTGAACTCTATGATAGCACGGTACATGGGGGTGCAGGCCACAATCTGATTCCCTTGACTCCACAGCACTGCACAGCACTGCTGAAGGAAGGGCACAGAATATTGAGCAGTTTTACACTCGTAAGTTTGTGTGACAGTAGCTGTGTGGTGTTGACATTTTCTACATAATATGCCACCTTTTTTCAGGAGCTTATCATTCACCCATAAAACACATGTTCTGATTTAAAGCGTAGTAAAAAGGTCTGCTTAGTGGAAGGAGAAGTTTTACTAAATGTAAAAATGACTGCTTTGACAAAGTGGAGATATATCCTTTTTCTTTTTTGAACATGCATGGCTCTCAGTAGCCTTTGATTTAAAAGACATTTCGGAAAAGATATTTAGAAAACTGGAAGTCCGTTTAAAAGATTTGTTTCTTTCATTATCTCGACAAACCTTGAAAAGTAGTTTCCGTGCCTGCATAGTGATTATGTTTCAGAAAGAGTTCTTAGGGATTTTATTATGTGCTGAAACATATGTTTATAAAAAAGACTATAACCTGGTGGAAAAAGTGTCTTATAATAATAAACCTGTCGATGGGCCATATGCTGCCATCAGTATGTTTGAAAAAATAAATTCTTATACAAGTGTTAAGTAAGTTTACAGCCCAAGTGTTAAGTTGGGGTCAGGCTGTGTCTGGTCCTCTGTGGATTACTGGGGTAGGAAAGCACCTCTCCTCATGCTCTTTTCATTAGCTCATGCACTGAGACAGTGAGGTAGAGCAGTGTAACATATCATCCCAAAGGGCGCAGGAACCTCCTGGAAGGAGCTCTGTGGGAGACCTAGGGAACCCCTCCCATAGCTCTCTTTGGAGCTCTGTAGGTTTGTGCCAATCCACTCTGCGGTTGTGTATTTTATAAGCCTTAATAGAGATTTGCATGTCCCCGAGAAGCAAACGTGTGAGGTATCATCTAAGAATTGTAGAGTCTTTGGAAAGGACCTTAAAGATCATTTGGCTGTAAACTGCCTGCCACGGACAGATACGCCTTCCACAAGATCTAGTTGCTCAAAGCCTTATCTGGCTTGATTGTGATTATCAGCATGTAAAAGATGACAAAACAGAGCTCTGACAAACACATAACTGGATGAGAAGTGTGGGAAAAACTTCAGTTCTTCCTGTTTTCTGGGCAGATTGTTATATGGATTTTTTTTTGTGTCCGTATTACAAATCTTTAAATGTAGGTGCTGTGGTGGTTGCAAAGCCTTTTGTTTCTGAAGAGCAGAAGTAAGTTGCAGTAGGTCAAAGAATGTGTCATTGTTAAAAGGCTCTTCTGTGTGGGATCAGTGTTTGGTAAATGTAGGCACTTTCAAGCCTATTCTGCTTTTGATGCACTCGCATAACTCCTATGAATGGGAGTCACGCATGTGTGCATCTCAAAAAGAATAGGCCTCTTTGTAACTGAGACACTCGCTGTGTAGAAACCTACTTCACTCAGAAGTGGTTTTAGTGTCTTGATGTTTTCCACTACTGATCAGCTGTGCAGTGCTTATTTTTCCTGGTGACTCTGCAGGTGATAGCCATTGTCAAAGGAAATATCAAAGACAGGAGAATTATTTGAAGCGGTTGACCATGCCAAAGGCTATGTCAGGAGATGCATGAGGTTGCCATAGTATCTGTTATCAAAATTGAGATTGTGAACAGAGCCATTCCCACTAGGAGCAAATTCCTTACTCAGAATCTTTCCTGGATTCATCAGAGCTTTGAGTTTGCTCAGGGGAAATTTGATTCTTGAGGGCTGAGATCTTCCCCATGGGTTTTCTACCCAGAAGCTTAATGAGGTGTATCGTGTCCACGTGCACATGGCTTCCAATTTTCAGCAGGCCCTTGGAGACCAAGGGAATGGAGCAGAGAGAGGAAATAAGCTGCAGAAGAAGCTCAGGAGTCACAGCAAGGAGTTTGCAATTGCTACTGAAATGGAGAATAGATTGAATCAGTAATCCACCGAGAAGAGGGGAACTTCAGAGTTATGGGGATGTTTTCTGGAAAAATAGGCTAAGTATGGATTGAAGGAGTGATGAGTGGACAGCAGTGAGTCTGAGGAGAAAATCAATGCCTAGTGCTTAGCTTTTCACTGAAGCACTTCAGTATGCTGGCGAGGCTTGGAAGCACCACTGAACCATTTCTCTTCAACCTGGGAAAATGTAGCTCTCCCATGGAGGCCGTCAAGTCTGGCCAAGTCCTTACACCCTGTTGGACCTGAAGGAAGGGTCGTGGGCTTTGGCACTGCCTCCTGAACATAGCTGATGAGGTGATGAAGGAGCCTGCAGTAGGCCAGACTGACTTGTCTACAGTATATACAAGCCAGCATGGGGTGTTAATGACTGCAGCGCTCAGAATTTGCACAAACCCACACTGACTAATAAAATAGCCTACAACTACTCCAAGGCACCAGTGGTAGCCAAGCAAATTTGGAATGTCTAAGCCAACCATTTTAAAGTTATGATGAGCCAAAAAAAATTAGGAAACAGTCCAAGAAATGGAGAACACTTTTCTGGAACTCTCATATCTCCAAGATGCCTTGGCCAATCTACCTCAAACTTTCCAGAGAAGCTTTCCTTGGCACGAGATCATGACTGTGAAATTTCATGTGGCTGGGCTTTACGTTGTTGAAGTTATGAAGGTTAAAACTGAAGGTTGTTACAGAAAGCTGATCTCTCCATTAGAAATATTTCTGCATAGCTGATCTTCATTCCTTCCTAATTGATCACTGCTATTTCTTGTTTAGGCTGATGGTATTTTTCCTATTTATTTTAGATTTCTTTATTTTTGGAAGCATGCATTCAGAACAGCATAGCTTGGAGCCAGGTTGAGTAGGGCTGTGTATGAGCAAATGTGGTGAGACAGAAACATTAGCTCTATCTGTATATGCATAGGAGAAGGCGATGCAGAGTCTTACTTCCACCTTGTTATAATTGGAGAGAGGTTTATAGAATATCTAGTTTGAGAGCTGGCTGTTTAATACAGGTTTCACCTCTATGCTTGATGGAAAGGAGTCTCTCTGTCAACCTAGCTTTTACTTGCAAGAAAATTTCCAGTTGGTTAACTTGTCCTTGCTCCTGCCATGGAAAGCCATGAAAGTGCCAATATCCGAAGACTGGCAGCAGTGTTTTCCATGTATGGTCTTGAACTGCTCTTCTTTGTTTCTAAACAACTGTAGTCTGAAGTGCTTAGCTGCTAGAATTACAAAATTTTAGATAGGCATTAGAAAACAGTCATCATCCTGGAAGTGCTTCTTATTTCTCAAATTGTGGCTGCCGTGGCTGAGATTTTATTCTATATAGGAGTCAGGCCTGTTACGTACTGTCCCTTTCTTCCGCTCCAAGTACTGGTTTCTGGATGCTGTGGAGACCAAAACATGATGCTGCAGAAACTTGCTATCATTATGCGAAGCCAAAGGGATGACAATGAGCAAAAGCCTCTGAATGTGCTGTATTTAAAGACACTGAATTAATTTGACTGAGTCGCATTATAGCAGGGCAGAACAGATGTCAAGTTGGAATGAGCCCTCACCCTGAGGCAGCACTTGAGAGTGTTTGATGTTTATGCTTGATAGTGTTTTTCTTTCCTGAGCTAGAGTCTAAAAGCACCAGGAAACACTCTGGAGAAGTCAGGAGGTGCTGCTTCTGGTAGATCCAGTGTCTGTTCCTGGCTGGATCTGCTGGTGCTTGCTGCATTTCATGAGGCCTGCTCTGAGTAGGTGCAAAGACTGTCTTTGTGCTTTTTGCCACCTGTACTAGAGGGAGGTAGCACGTTGCCTAACAGACCCCAGTACAAACATTTAATTGTCTGAACACAGTACATTATTGTGGGTTAATTCCTGAAAGAGAGTGCCTGCATAAAATACGCATCAAAAGGTTTCTATTTGCTCAGGCGTTTTATTATTAGGAACTCTTAAAAAGATGAACACAGCCAGCTAAAAATCAATCTGCCGCTATATAGACAGCCAATGAGAAGAGTGCAGGATGGGTGTAATGTGATCACTGCTGTTTAAACCAGTGATCAGATACACTACTACATTCTGCAAAAGCTGCAAGCAGTAGAGAAACCCTGCTGAAAACTCCCGAACCACAAAATTAAAATAATTAAGCCTTGCAGTTATTGGAATATATGTTGGGTTTGCGAGGTCCTAAGATAAATGAAGGCACAGCTACTACGCAGTGTAGACATAGAATTTTACTTTTGTCATGCAGCACAAGCTCTTAAATTTTTAAAATGCCAACTATTTTGAGTTGAAAGGGCCCTGAAAATTCCTCAGGTGGTAATACTAGCGAAGCCGTACCAAAAAGGAAGTGGAAAGCAAGACATACAGGTTCAAGTATGCATCTTTTGGTTACTGAGCTCAGGCATTGCTGTGTGTCTCTTATAGTGCTCTGCATAGAATCCTTGAATGATTTCTTCACTAAGAAAGGCCACAGTGGAAGAGATCACTTTAATGCATTTTTATTGTCTTGGCGTTTCTGGGAGTAGTGTGTCTGCAATCTGCAGACTGCCAAACTGCAAAGCTTTGAGTTACTACTGGTGCTGCTTTATCCTGTGCTTGCAGATGAAAGTTTCCAAGGAGCTTTATAAACCCACTGCACAAGCTATGGGAAGGGATAGAAAACTGCATAGCCTGCGGAACTGCAATGTTCTAGCATTGCCTGCTGCTGCAGCAACCCCCAGCTGTGCTTGGAAAAGCATACCAGTACCTTGGCTAATTGGTGCAACACCCAATAGTAATTCATTCCCTTGACTATTAAGCAGTTGAACGTGGCTAAGACAGACGTCTGATCTCTCTCAGAAACTCAGTGAAGCCAAGTTCTCTTTCTATATGTGATTTGTCCTTCTAAACTGTTTGGAATCAGTTGCAGAGAAGGGTGGTTAGTAATAGCAGATCAACGAGAGGATTGCTCATAACCTCATGCCATTCGTATCTCAGAAAGTAATATGTGATACCACATCACTTCTACTGTGGCTATGGGATTTAAACTGAAATTGACTTCTTATTTTTTTCATTCACATCTGCAAAAGAAAACAGTCACATTTTTGAAACGGAATACCTTTCTAACCAAAATACGCCTCTCATTTTCCACCCATCTGAAGTGAGGTTACAAAAGAAGAAAATTGCAAGCCTCATACCTGATAAGCATTCAAGAAAATGTCAAGTAACTTGGAAACAGGCATGCTGAAAAATCATGTCAACATAAAGGCAGATTGGGTCAAGACTTACAGCAAGGGTGGCTGGTTCATAAGTCTTAGAGAGCGTTCAAGATAGGATTGCTGATTTCCTAAGGTTTTGGAAATCAGGGAGTGGTTATAATGATACGGTAATGCTGGAAAAATACCCACAACTGTAATATGGAGTCAGCATTCACCTGTCACGGCTGAAATGCTGCAGGAATAGTAGCTCTAGAGAGGTACACAGAGTGCATAAAGTGTGTATTTTATTAACGGCGTTACATTTTCCAGGGAAGTCAGTGCTTTCAGACAGCAAATGTCATATACTAGAAGTCTATTTTTTTTTTTCCCTATTTTCTGATGTCCAAAGCCAAGTGAAACTGATTTTAAACAAAAGAAACCAATGTGCCTGTTTCTTACAACAGTGTGCTTGGCAGAGAAGCAATGGATTAGAATTTATGTGAAGTTGGGTTCTGCGACTCCTGGAGAGGAAACTGTGTGTGTTACCTAATGCTGGCTTCTCTACAGCATGCCCTTGGGAATGTTCTGTGTAAATGGCTTGAAAATACGTGATTATTCTCTATGCGCTTTTCTGCACTCCGCTTCCTTGTGGAGACTGTGACATTTACAGTGTCTGCGGCCTGGAATATTGCTTTTGCCATAGCTTTTAATGGTTATCTTCCACTTTAACAGAGACCTTGGCACAACGATGACATGGAAGGTTTCACAGACACAAATGCTTACCTGCATACAGTGATAAAGTTAGAAAATGGTTCAGATGAATCAATGTTTCTATTCACTTGATTCCATAGAAATTCTGTTGCTTTCTTTCCTCATTGTAAAAAAAATCATGCGAGTCCGCTTGTTCTTTCATCAAAAATGATTCATACCTGAGGGACACTTGTAATTTGGAAGTAATTAATAAATAACTCAGATAAATACTATCCATTGAGAATCATGAAAGCACTTTGGACAGGATTCATAAAGAGCTGTATCGAATTCTAACAATTAAAGCTTAAAAAATTATCAGTAGTTAGTATGATAAGTCCATTTCATCACAAATTAGTTCAGTGTTAATAACTTCTGTCTTCTGAGCAATCTGAAGAGATTTCACAATCTCAGAAAGTGGCTAAAATAGAAGAAATTCTGTAAAAGTTGAACATCTTCAGACAGAAGCGTGGATGTATCTGGCTGTCTGGTTCACTTACAAGCTACATTTATTGCAAACCAATCTGCTACACAGTTCTTCTTAAATTCATCTTTGACTTGTAAAGTCTTCTACTTGTGGACTCTTAAGATGCTGTAGGATTGTAGCGTAGCAACATGTGGATGGCATATGTGTATGCCCAGGGCTTTGCCATTCCTTCCTGGAAAACACGAAGTATGATAATTTGATGTGTCTTTGTGACCACTTTTCAAGGTCTAGCAGAGCTTATACTGGGTTCCGTATATGAGGTTTCAGGGACTTTTATTCATGTAACTCACTACAGTTACTGGAAATACCGTGGAATTATACAATGGATTGATAATTAAAATGAGGTATAGGTTGCAATGAATTAAGGAAATATGCTGTTCCTATACTCTGTTTTAGTGTTTAGTTTAGCTTTAGCCTTTTTTAATCAGTTAGTCAAAGCGGGTATAATAATCGGTGGGACAAATGTTGACCAGAACAAGAATCTCATTGTTGCTTGAATCACAAATTGATATAATTTGTGATTGCTGCCAGTATATATTTTTTTGTCTTTCTATACCCATCTTTAGTGTGAATTTCAATGTGTATTTCTCCCACTGGCTCAAAAAAAACAGATCAGATGGAAGTGGGCAAATTTTGCTCTGCTTGCAAAGTACTGTGTAGCACACCTATATCTGCTTTAGTATTTTTAACTGTAAAACTTCTCTATCAACATTACTGACTTGAAATATAGATGCAAATCAGGAAATAAATGGAATCGTCTAAATGTTAATAACATTAAGCATGAGCTCTTCGATCAGACTAAATGCTCATTCATTTATTCTCTGAACAGTACTGCCAAGCCATCAGCAAAATAGGTTTGACAGGATTGGATGTTGCTACGGTGTCTATGTTAAAACAAAGATTTCTTTCTCAGAGCATTCTCTTTTTGTGCTGGCAGAGAAAACCTTCTTTTGATCGATTTAGGGCAGTGAATTGTCTTCTCTTTATTGCTTACTGTTTGCCTTTAGCACTTAAAAGCTGCAGATGTGGATTGGGGCTGTATTTTACAAGACAAGGGCAAAAACACGTGGAGGTTCGTCTCTGTTCTTACCAACATTTTTCCTGATTCTGCAAATGGTTGCTGTCAATGTTGTCAGTAGGTTCCCAGAGTGGTAGATAGTGCCATGGATAGTGCCAAGGAACGGCTGTGAGAACTGGGGTTGTTCTGCCTGGAGATGAGAAGGTTTTGGGGAGGCTTTGTCTTTTGCCTTTCAGTACTTAAAGGGAGTCTTTTTTTTTTTTTTTTTTTTAATAAAGAGACTGATTTATTACCTGTTTGGATAGTGATAGAACTAGCGGGAATGTTTTTAAACTAAAAGAGGGAAGATTTTGATTATTTATTAGGAGGAAATTCTTTACCCAGAGAGTGGTAGGACACTGGTGCAGACTGCCCAGAGAAGCTGTGAATGTCCCATTCCTGGAGGTGTTCAAGGCCAGGATGGATGGGCAGCCTAATTTAGTAGGAGATATCCCTGCCCACAGCATGGGATTAGAACTAAATCATCTGGAAGGTCACTTCCAACCTAAAGCATTCTGTGAATAAAGCCAGGAAACTGAAGAGATGCCAGCAGTGGCTCTGGACAGGCTCATGGGGTATGCAGGCAAGGAGCTGAGCGTGTTAAGGAACAGTGGACAGATCCCAACTGCTCCTTGCAATAGCCAGGAGGAAGCCTGCACCCATGCCCACTCAGTTGCCAGGATGCCACTAGGTAGTGGTAAAAGAGAAATAAAGTTTCAGACATCTTCCTGAGAGAGTGGGTGGTGAGAGAATGCGTGTCATGGTGACTTGAGGGAGCTGCTTCTTTCTGTGGGGCAACCCCCACTGCTCCCCCTGTGCATTCTTCTCCCTTCTGGGATAGACCATTTCCCTTCTCCCTTTCTTTCCTCAGGAGAATCACATTCTTCTAAGTGGAGCAGGCAAAAGATAGGCTTCTAAATGAAATTAGCAGTATTTCAAAGAACTGACTGTTGGCTGAAGACCAAAGATGACATAGCAAACATTTGAAATCCCAGTAAAGAATTTTATGAAAATCTTGCAAATTTCACTTGTTGAAGAATTGCAGGGAGGGAATGGATACTGATTAAATTCACACTTAAAAGTCAATATTTAAACTGAGAATTTTTCCTTCAGAGGTAAAGGCATGTCAGTGACCTCTGCCAACTGTCTTAGTAACAAATGTATTTTCTATTCCTCAGTTTCGTCGATGGTATCCTATGAATCTAAAAATACAGAGGTTTAGATTCCATTGTCTCTTATGATGGTTAAAATTAGCACCAAATGCTAATTCCACTTGATGTATCCCGCGAGGATTAGACCAAAATATTATCCTGTTATTTCAACTTTTATAGCAAAAACAATGACTGCAGCTGTCTCACAGGCCAGCCAGCTCTCTCTCACATTTCACCTCAGTTTCTCGCTGTTGTAATGCTGTCAGAGCTTTCAGAGACCCTGATATATATTTTTTTTTTTGGTTCAACTTTCCACCTTGTAAAGTTCTTTGTACTTTCTAGGGTGTGAATGGCAAGCTCTAGGCAAGAAGATTGGCTATACTTCATGTGCACAGCATGTAGGCCCTAATGACTGCACAGAGGGTAAAGCTATGAAGAAGCCAACCAGCAACCTTGATCTGACATTATTGCTTATGCTGGTTCCACAGTGGTAGTCCTCAGTGATCCTATTTCTCTGCAAAGCTTCCAGTCAGGTAAAATTCAAGTTCTGATGGTTAGGATCAGGTTACAAACAGCTGTATCTCCCACAGAAAAGATTTCTGTTGATCTTGTCATAGTTCAAACTAATATTGCCCTAAGCCAGACATAAAATGGTACAAGAATGGAGGAGGAAAAAGAAAAAAAAAAAAAAACCTTAAGTACAAATACCACTATATTTTGTTTTGCAAAGCCAAACAAAATATCCTAGCTAGTATAGGTTGGCTTATCATCAGCATAGTCATGTTAAGTATTAAAATATACACACATTAAAAAAAAAAAAAAGGGAGGAAAAAGTGTTCCAGTCCAGGAAACTTTGGTTTTTGGATTGTATTTGTAATGTAAAAAGGGCTGAACTGACTTCATACTTCAGTTTGGCAGAGTATCTTCCAGGGTGAAAATTCTCATTCAAATTTCTAGCCTTGAGCAAATAAGCTTGCAGAAGAAATGTTGTTTATAAGTGTGTGAGAATACAGAAATGAAATATTAACAGTGATACTTTTCTAAATGCTCTCTTCCAATTATGTTGCTAACATAAATAAATAGGAGTTGGCTTGAGATAGAGTTGAGAAATTGGGAACAATTTATTTACCATTGTTCTTTTTTAGAGTTTTAAAACAAGAGCCTGCTTGCCTGCTTTCTGGAACAAATATAAAAATACAGACTAGAGCCTAATAAAAAGGTAAGTAATAAAAAGCAAAGCAAAACTCATTGCATATAGGACTTGCGTTATTGGATCTTACTGCATGGTTGTGAGGTTTACTGGTATATTGAGATAGAGACGTTCTGTGTATCTCAGAAATATTATTGTGTTGGAGTGGAAAGCCAAAGTTCTCAAATCATTCCTGGTTGGAACAGTTTGTGATTTTGGTTGGGGTTTCATAGCACTGTTGACACAGATCTTTTGTCACTGTGCTCTCTGTTCGTGTGCACGTTGGTATAAATGCTTTCATCTTTCAGGAAGCAATTCAAATTGCCCTTTTTCAGTGCAATTACTGCTCTGTTAAGTTCAAGTAATGTAGCATCTAAAAACATTTATGGAGCAAAGAAAAGATGTCTTTTATCCTAACCTTGCCAAGAGCAGAAATAAAATGAGCTGTTGTGCTTGCGGTGTAGAACTGCATGAGGATTTGTAACATCCTATTTCTTGTGGTTTAGTCCTGTGTGCAGTCTGAGATTTGTGTGATTTAATGAGACTGTGTTTCGTTTATCCTGTCAAGCTTTAAATAAAACACCCTCAAAGCACTTCCTTCCTTTTTTGAATTATGTGTTTCTGCAAGTACAGTATCAAAAGCTGTCCCTCAAAAATAGTGGGGAGAAACCAAATACAGTTATATGTGCTGGCTCAACTTTTTTCTTATGTTTCATTGGGCATTGAGTAAACTATCCATTTTTCCATGTCTCTCTGTCTTGTTTCAGGCTGTAAGAAATTGATGCCATCATGTTTGGTTACAAATGACATCAGTTTATTGGCATGGGTTGCTCCTAAACTGCAGTTTTACTGGAGGAAGGGATTAAAACCTCCTGTGGGCAGGGAAGGATTAGTCCTGCAGGAACCAGGCTGAATTGAAGATAGGCGGCAACTCCTGCTTCTGCTTGCAGTCTTGCAGACCCTGCCTGCAGTTTGGAGCATCTCTGCATGGTGTGTGAAGCAACATTCACAGGTGGAAGAGGGGAAAATATGTGCAGCTGTTATGGATTCTAATCCATTGCAAAGCTCAGTCTTCAGTGTTGCATGGGTTTGCAGGAGAGCAGGGGTCCTTCTGCTCAGCCAGACCTCACAGTTGTTACAGGAGCATGCTGGCCATCTACTGGTTGGGTGACATAGGGCAGGATTCCTGGGACAGACTCTCTCCCAGCAGGAGGGGGACTCACCTGATGGATTTGTTGATTCTGATGGGAGGAATTTTATCCTTGCAGTTCTCACTCCTTGGTGCTGTGGTACCCCAGCTTTCCTGCCCTGTGCACAACGGGACTTCCTTCCTGCCCATCCCAACCTCTCTCTCCCCCTTCCTCTTCCTTTCTTTCTTCTGCTCACTTTATCATGGTCCTTCCCTTGACAGTAAAAGCAAATACCTTAACAAGGTACATAGGAATAAATAGAAGATCAGAAAAAAAAAAAGTGATGGTCATCAATCCAATGACATTGTTTCTACACTTCTCTTTTATTTCCAGCTTCTCAGGAGCTTGATGTTGATCAGATCCTCTGGGAATGAATAGTACTCTGCAATACTACTTGCAGTTTGGGAGTGGGAGGGAGGAGCAACAAAGATGCACAGATGTAGTGCAGGGATGAACGTGGGCTGCTTTATGGCTTGATCCTGTCATGGAAGCAGACACTGCTGACAGGTAATGCAGTGTCAAGCAGCCTTGAACCTTTGCATCTTGCTGTGAACAAAGCCAGGGCACTGCAGAGGTCTGATAAGAGCTCAGATGTAGGTAAGGCTGAGTATACGTAGTACATGGATACACGAGGGGCTCCTGGAAAGGTATGTGCAGTAGGTGCCAAGTATGTTATGAGAACTATTTTCCAGTACAACTGTACAATACTTACACTGCTTTGTAGTTTTTGGGGAGCCCGGGAGTGATTCACTGCAAAGTTGTTCTGAATGTTAACATGCATTTTTGTATAAACCCTTAGTTATGAAGCCAAGACTGTGGTCAGCTCATAATCAGTTTGTAGGAGATAGAGATGGTGTTTTCACTCTCAGGAGTGTTGAATCTCAGTGTGAATTGGAGAATGAGAAAAGATGTGGCAAGTTGGATGGATGGAGGTTGACCTGTAAGGTGCAGGCAGTCCCTGCAATACCAGGTTTTCCATGGCTCTTGATGCTGTGATGTTCATTGCCATTGGCAGTGGCAAAGCCTGCATGCGTGGCTGAACGTGAATACAGTTATTTCTACTTCCCTGTTGTCAACCCATGCTCACATATATGTATGTGTTCTCTGGCCTGTGCTGGAGGTGCTGTGTGTGGCCTGTAGGAAAGTGATAGCTGGCCCCAGTGCCAGACAGTTTCAACTTGATGATAGTGTGGAAGGAGGGTATCAGAGGCACAGAAAATAGCTTTGACCTCCCACTAAAATCTGGACTTCTAAGTCCCTGTGCTTCTACAGAATAATCTGGGACGCGTTCTTTGGCAGAAGCCCCACTGAGCATTTCTCCAGCTGCTGGGTTGCCAGCTTGAGTGAATTTTACTGCAAGTCTCACTATGTTTGGTAATTGTTTTACAGCCTGAGCTACTGGAAATGGGTCATTAGTAACAAATGGGGGAAAAAAACAAAAAAACTAAACTCTTCCTACTCTCTCCCCACTATTCCCCTTCAACTCAAAACCCTAGGTTTTGTTGTAGAACCTGAAGACAGGCACCCTGCTTGCCAAAAGCAAACTAAAACCTGAGATACTGCTTTCCAGATGCTACAGCTTGGGATGCTTGGCGTGCATGAAACAAATGACTCAGGTTAGCAGTGCTATCATTTGTGTCCCTCTCAGGGAATCTCCCCTAAGAACAAGATAAATAGATATATTAAAAAGGCACTGAGCAATGTTGAAAATAAAAAGAAAAAAATCTTAAGTTGTTTTGATGTTTCTTCTTCTTTTCAAAAGATGTTTTCTTAAGCTGCCACAAGTAATGCAGAATGCAACTTGACTCAGCTGAATATAACGCTGAAGGAATTTGCCAGATTTATTGGGACTAACAAGGAAGTTGTCCAAAAGAGATTCATTAATTAGGAGGCCTCATCATGGCCAACAAGACAAGTGCCTGGGCCATCAAGTGACTAATACACATATTTTGGCAGTCACCACTCCCCACAGGCTTGCCTGTCTGTTGCTGCCTACTGTACAGCTTGCACCACAGATATGATGTGATAATGCTATAACAGATTTGGTATTTCCCACAGGAGAGGATGAGCGTGCCTCCCCACCCTGGAAATGCAGCCTCCAGCTGTCTTGCCCTATGCCAGAGGTTTCTTAATACCCCGGAATTAATACTCTGACTAAGAGATGAAACAGACTAAGGGAGCATTTGCTATCTGTTCAGGCTGCCGAAATCTTCCATCAAATAACAACCCCCCATCTGATTCTCAGCCCTCTGGGAATGGTTGCCCACAACTAACATTTGCTACCCCAAGTAACCCTGGGGTGACCTTCTCACTGCAAAGCTGCAGCCAAGAAAAACCCTGTTTAACATAACAGTGCACAGCTTAGAACATCAACTTGAACCATTCTGACCCCTGAGCCACTGGGGTCTGTACAAATTAATTTAACAATAGACAGTGTTGAAAGGAAGGAATGTTTCAAAGGAATTTAAAAAAAAAATCTCCCTCATCCATCTCTTCTCACTTAAGAAATAGTCTGGAGGCCCACTTCAGAAAAATCAGGAGTGCTCCTTGTTGCCAAACAATGGGCCATATACAAGGAGTGAGGAATGCATTGGTATCTTGCATCTTAGTGTGGGGAAATTTCCTGTAAGCTGGTTCTGCTTTTGCAGAATTGGCCTTTAATTTCCACTGGGGTGGTGGCTTCATTTCATGGGATACTTTGGATGCCTTTATTTTTCATACTTGCCATCAGTACTTGTACTAAGCAGATACATAACTCTCCTCTCTACTCACTGTACTAGTTTGTGCCTTAGACTCTTAGAATTGTTAAGGTTGGGAAAGGCCTCTCAGATCATCTAGTCCAAGCACCAGCCCATCCATTCCATGCCTACTGACCACATCCCTCAGTGCCACATCCACACAGTACTAAATACCTCCAGGGGCGGTGACTCCACCACCTCTCTGGGCAGCCTGTGCCACTGCATCACCGGAGAGTGTTTCTGATATCCAATCTGAACCTCCCTTGATGCAACTCGAAGCCATTAGCTTTTGTCCTATCACTGTTATCTGAAAGAAAAGGCTGACCCCCACGTCTCTTCAATCCCCAGAGAGTTTTAGAGAGTACCTTGTCTCATACCTTCCAAGGCTTCCAGTGTGACTGGATAGGAAGAACATCTCTGTCCATATGATAATTTGGGCTGAAGTCACCCAGTGATTGAAAGACCCTTCTTATACGAGATAATAAATGGTATCTTTACCCCTGGAGTTAATGTGTTTTACTTCTGCTTTTTACTTGTGCTGAATGAGATCCTAGCTTGGGGTAAGTCATGGGCTTGGGATAAGTGGAAGCCTAACCCTACCCTAACCAGGTTCCTCTGCAATTCCTTAGCTTAAACTTTGACTTCAGCATTGCCATTTGGTTTAGTGGGCATAGTGGTGATGGTTTGATGGTTGGACTAGATGATTTTAGAAGTCTGTTCCAACCTTAGCAATTGTATGATTGTTCATAAGCAGGTAGGATTGTTATGACAAGGGTGGGGAAGTTGGATTCATGAAGCAGTTTGAACGATAATAGGAAAATTTTTGTAGTTTTGTGTTGATAACTTGAAAGCCATTCAGTGGGTGCAGATGAGAGAGACAGAAGCTTATTCCTGAAGGATCCAGTAGGCTTCAGTAGCTGCACTCGTGAGACCACCTGT
Organism: Perdix hodgsoniae; assembly: GCA_035772895.1. Classification (NCBI taxonomy): domain Eukaryota; kingdom Metazoa; phylum Chordata; class Aves; order Galliformes; family Phasianidae; genus Perdix; species Perdix hodgsoniae. The sequence goes on along the minus strand of JAPSGF010000027.1, from coordinate 8,040,243 downwards.
TTTTCTTCATTCGGCCAGCATCATTCATTAAGATTGTCATTTCTGGCTTGCTACCCAACTGTTTGCTCCCTCCAGCAGAGATGTGCTGCCTTCATGAGCATACCCTGCACACACCTCAGGTGGTTTTGTGGGAGATTCCCCACAGAGAGTTCTGCCACCAGCAAGGGGAAACGTGAGGAGGGGCTGCCCTCTGCTCCCTGACATTGCCGAGGGCGCTGACTGTGAGGTGTGAAAAACCCCAGGAGCCGAAGGGGAGCTGACTCAGTGTTCCGTGTGGAGGGAGATAAGATAAACTGATATTTCTTCGGGCTTACGGCAGCTTTCTACTTGCAGCCTTCAAGATCCTGCTAGGTTGCAGGGGTCCTCTTGCAACTAATACAGTAATGACCTTGAATTCGCTTCCAGCTCAGCTGTGCTGCTGGAGGACAAGGCTTTTCTTGTGAGCAAAAAACATTAAAGCAGCACAGAGATTTGCCTGCATAGCTCCGGTCTTCAAGAGATTTGAGTATCCTTTTTGAGGCCCCACTTGCAACAGGGGATTGTAGATAAGCTTCTGCAGTAGTGAATGGGTAAAGTTTTCTGATTTATTCTCACTGGTGTCTCTCCTTTTACTTGCAGTATTTACAAATATAGTGGTATATACTGATATTTTCTTTTATGTGGATGATTTTTTACTGCATAATAGATGTAGTCCTGTGCATGCTCACGCGTGCTTGCTAACCAATACAAGCATGCTCTTAGGCAAAAAATCTTTTGCCTCGATTTCAAATTAATTAATGATGCTACTCATTGCTTTCTCAGACTGTAGCCTGAGTATCAAATGGTGGAGCCCAAACTAATACTTCATGCTGCAGCAGCCTTCTTCATAGAGCACACATTATCTTAGGTGATTAGAACCTCATGTATTTTCACACTTGACTTAAAGCTAAACCCTTTGCTATCAATTTCTGGTGGTAAGATAAAACAAAACTTGGAAGACCTGAGAAAAACGTGAGGTTTTGTTAAGGTTTATGCTTGAATTGTGGTTAGGCTTGTTGGCGTGTGTCAGTGGAAGGTATGAGTGACTTCTTCCTTTGTCGCTTCTACTTCCTACCAGCTTGTCTGTTAGGAAGATTCTGCAAGATGCTTCCTTTGCAGATCCGGTGAGAAATGTGAATTCAGCAGGAGAAACATCTGACTGAGCACAGACCAACTTACACAGCGGTTTGGAAGCCACGTGTTGAAAAGTGCTGGGGAAACACAGCAGGGAAAATGATAAAAAGGGATGAAAGCAGTTCAGACAGGCGAAGAATGCCGCTTTAAAAATGCAAAACATCTGAACGCCGATGAGTGGGCTGGTCGCAATAACTTCAGGGCAGACTGAAGTTGCACACAGTCATATGCTGTGAGTGGGCTCCCACAGGACATCGCCTGGAGTGATTTAAAATTGGAAGCGGGGGGGGGGGGGGGGGGTTGTCGAGGTCCTGCAGAGAATGATCTTGCAGCAGCAACAGCAGAATGCAGCTAGGAAATGGGTCACTTGGAGTAATAGCTTTTTCTTTCCATGTGGTTCCCGTGAGCCGAGCCAAACGTGTGCAGAGCACAGGGTTATCGTATTCATGAATGTTTCTTTCAGCGTATTGGGAATTAAATTTAGTCACCCGAGTGTGACACCAAATCCTCTCTGGACAATGCTATAAGTCCCAATGTTAGTTGTGTTTTGTTTTTTTTTTTCTTTTTTTTTTCTTTTAATCCTCCAGTGTTTTAAACTTCGCCTTGATTTTTAAAATAGCCTGTATTAGAAATGTGATGCTGTGGCCTCGTGTTCCAGAGGGGTCAGCAGAAATGCTGGTCTGAAGTATCCTTGCTCATACCACCTGCAATCTGTTCTCGTCTCTGTGTTGTGGTAGGTGATCTCCTGGTCTGTGCTGGAACAACTGCGTGTGACTGCGGTGACATGCATAAAGAGGCTGACCCATTTTAAATTTTTTTTTCCTATAAAAAGCAACTTTTAATATACGCTTCCTCAGCTCCCTACCCCTACTGTATCAGTGTATTGGGACAGATGGTGCTGCT
>JAPSGF010000027.1:7993995-8038178 GCA_035772895.1 Perdix hodgsoniae | reverse complement strand
GGAGCAAGAATAAGGAGCAGGGCTGAGGACACCTCGCCCCAGCATCACTGCCCATTTCTGGTCGATGTGAGAACACAGCCTTCATTCTAAGCTTGACGCTCAGCTATGACATACTTTAGCAGCTTGAGGAAAGGTGGCAATGTACAGTGATCGTGTGTTTGGTCCCTCCCGGCTGTGAGGTGTAACCAGCCAAGGTGTTATCAGAGGTGCGTGAAGCCATGTGTGGTGTTTGGGTGGGGTTTGATGTGATGTGGGCTCCTGCAGTGCAGGCTGCTATTGAAATCCACTGCTCCATTTCCCCTGTTCTGACCACAGCCGGCTGGCACAAGTGGCTTTTAAGTGGCACTGTTGGTCATTAGAGCAAATGGGGCTAGGAACAAAACTCCAGAAAAAAGGGGCTTATTTTTGAACTGTATTAGCTAAGCCATGTGTCACTAAGTAGAATACAGAGTTAGTTACACTGTGGTGTTAAAAGTGAGGCTGATGATGAGTATGGTGCAGAGGCAGGGGGTGGGGGAAATGATAAGGATTATGGTAAGGGAGGGGCAGACTTTCTTCAGCTGGTTTTGCCACCAGAGCCCACAAACAGCACCTCATTACACAAGTGGGTTTGTGTAAGGGCACGATGTTTGTGATGGTCCAGCAATGCATTAGTTTATTTCCTTTGGAACAAAGCCCCTTTGCTCAGACTTGATCTCATTTTGGACAACACAACCCTCCATTAATACACAAGCTGTCCAAAATCCCTGGTATTAGTGGAGCACAGATTTCCAAGTCTAGGTCTGACATTCCTTCCCACCCTCCTTATGTAAATCTCCATCGTTATCCTAAAGGCGTGTATTTAGCTGGAGGTGCCAGTCAGTACCCTGTTTGGAAAACACTAACTCTTCAAGCTTTGATGTGAAGAACTCTTTCATATCACTTCAGGGCATGCACATCATCCAAGCAGAGCATCCAAACAACACTTTGCTTATTCGGGTGCAATCCTGGGCTGCGCTCCCCAGCAAAGGATTTTGCTCACTGAGACTCTGTCAGTTCAGAGCAGCTAAGAAAAGGCTCCTGAATTGCTGGTGTGATGCTCTTCCCTGCTCCCCCTCTGATATCCACAGAGTACTGTGCCACTTCAAGGTTGTGGGCCGGGGAGGACTGTGCAGATGAGTTTGTGCTCCCTGCCTGGTGCAGAATAGCAGACAGTTTATATTCTCCCCACCGTGCATGCAGCCAGGCACGGGTTTTGCTTTTGCTTTTCTAATGGTATGCTCTGTTCAACAGTGGCAGGCAGGCACATGATCTCCCTGAAGGCAGGATGCAGTGTTACTGTAGAAACTGTCCACCAGCTTCTTTTGTAGCTAGCAGCTGTCACTGTGTGGTTACAGCCAAAGCCTGTCACTCCTACAGTGTCTGTGGGCTCTGGAGTTTGTTCCTGCATCTGAGTGCTCCGTGCTACAGCTTAGAGATTCATTCTGCACCTTCTATCAAAGCTCGTGAAGTTATTTCTGAATTGTATCTATTTTTAGAGCCATTCCTGATCAATATTTGATGTTCTTTACAGGTGTTGTTTTCCTTCGCCAATACTTCAAGGCACAGAGGAGCTGGTAAAGGCATTGCCATGAAACCTAACTTGAAGCAATGGAAACAACTCATGCTGTTTGGAATCTTTGCATGGGGTCTGCTTTTTCTAGTGATCTTCATCTATTTCACAGACAGCAACAGTGCTGAGCCAGTTCCCAGTTCCTTTTCTTACATTGAAACGAAGAGGCTCCTGCCCCTGCAGGGCAAGCAGAGAGTCATCATGGGAGCCATACACGATCCGTCATTCTCTGAAGTCATTGATGGGAATGAGGTACTCCTTAATGAAGATCTTTTAGATACATTTAAATCAGAGACTGAAAGTATTAAGAAATGGACTGATTTGGAAGATGCCTTTAGAAGCGAAGATGAGTTTTTTCCATCCCAGATAGGACGAAAATCAAAAAGTGCTTTCTACCAAGTGAACGATGATTATTTATTCGCTGCTGGTCAGCCTATGTCTCACAACAACTTCCAAGAGATAGCAAAATTCATTTCAGCCAATGAGGATAATCCAAAAGAAAATATTTTACAGAACAACTGGAGCCGTCAGAGGAGAATGAGGAGAAGGAGCACAAAGCACAGAAGAAGCCAGATGCTTGATGAATCTGATGACTGGGATGGGCTGTATTCTACGATGTCGAAATCCTTTCTTTACAAGCTTTGGAAAGGAGATGTCTCTTCCAAGATGCTAAACCCTCGACTGCAGAAGGCGATGAAAGATTATTTGAGCACCAATAAGCATGGTGTGCGGTTCAAAGGGAAACGAAACTCAAAGCTGACAGGCGACCAGCTTTTCTGTGAGCTGAAAGAAAGGGTGAACGTGAAAACAATAGATGGCAAGGAAGCTCCCTTCTCCACTCTTGGATGGGAGAAGCACGTTCCTCAGATTCCACTGGGCAAATTGTATACACATGGCTTTGGGAGTTGTGCCGTAGTTATGTCTGCTGGTGCGATACTGAACTCCTCTCTAGGGGATGAAATAGGTGGGTGAAATGCATGTTCGTGTGCAGAAGTATGTACACATACGTACTCACGTTTGTCTTTCAAAAGATTTATACTTCTCAAGCATTGGCCTCTAAAGAATCTGGTTAATCTCCCTTACCAGCATTATGTGAGTGTGAGCATACAGATTTCAGTGAAGCTGTTCCCTTTCAGAACAGTATAACTGAAAGGAAAATCCAGCCCGAAGTCCTAATTTGATTTAACAAAAACAATGGTAAGTTCTTGTAATATTACAGCTTGCAGTATATAGGAGGCACCGGTTGCATCAGTTTTGCTATATTTGACATTTTGCTGCAAACTGTGTTTATTTCTTCAGCAGATTAGAGCCACTTTCAGGTTCTATTCCAAAAAGCCGTGTTGTACCTGTCCATATTTTGGTGTGATTCATCAGGAAACTGCTCGTAGCTTTACTGTTCCAGGCTAAACTTTGTCTCTGTGCCAAGAAGCAATTGAGCATAATCTTAATCTCCTGCATGTTTACAGTTCACAGGGAAATAGAATTCAGGCCCTTCAATAACTTTATTCTCCAAGATCAAGTCTCCTGACCTCTTTTCTAAGTGTGAATTTAAATAAGTTCAAGTATCTCTTCCCATTGTTTCTCCATTGCTGCAGTGAGTCATTGAAATGTCAACATTATACAATTCTCTGCTTAAAGCAGAGGGTTTTGTGTTGGCTATTCAAAAAAGAATTGGGGAGCCATAAAACAAACCAGGCTCAGTTTTTGTTTTGCCTTTTTTTGTTGTTGGCTTTTTTTTCCCCCAAATTGAATGTTACAAGTTGTATTAACATTTCAGTAGTTCATTTTAGTGCTACATGTACAGTATGCTAACAGCATTGAAAGAAGGATGAAATGGGTGTCTCAGGCTTGCTTCTGGAGCAGGAAGAATTATCTCCTTTAGCACTGTAGAAAGCTTTTGATGTGCACTCTAATCCTCCCATCTTCCACAACTTCACATTCCAATATCTGCTTCATTGCTCTGTATCATCTCTTTGACACAGATGGGTTTCCTTTAAATCTTTGAGATATTTTAGAGCTGCTATCATTATCAAACTACTCTAATAGGCTTCAAGCACAACCCAGGTGATGTCCTACAGCGAAAGTCAAAAGTCAAACTAGAGTAATCCGTTATTTCACAGGAAGGCTCCACTGATTTAGAAATCTCTGGAGTGAGGTAGCTTTGCATGTTGACCATTTTCCAGTGTGTTTTTGTAGACTGAAAAAAATTTCCTTTTTTCAGTGTTTCCCACTGCGTCCAGTTTGCACCAGTAGGTGATGTACTGGAGAATCCATAGCACGCTGTGACTTGCATCAAAGCAGCATGCATCATAGCATGCATGCGCTTGGGTGCAGCCCAGGTGTGGGATTTGGGATCCTCTTGCTCCTGTGTTTCCATTCCGTCATAAAAACTCAGGGCACGGAAAGCTTATGTCGTTCACTGTAGAAGAATTTTTGGTTTAATTGGAAATGAGTTTGATCCTGCCTGAAAGGAAGAGATGCTGCTGTGTGAGGCCTACGCTGATGTTTTACATCTCCTGCCTGCTTGCTTGACAGGAAAGTGTGCGGGGCAACAAGATTCACAAAAGATTTTTGTAAATGTGCAGGCTTTGAGCAGGTACAATTGACTGAACAGAGAATTCGGGGGCCTGACTGACTGCCATCAGACACGCAGGTCCTTGTGGTCACTGTGACTCTTTGGAAGTCTCCTCAGTGTCCACAAAGGCATGGTAAAGTCTGTCATTGCAGAGTGGGGAGAAACACCCCATGTGTTAATTCTGTTTTGGGGGCTGTGTGTTGTACTGCCTTGTTTGATGAATTTTCTATAGACAAAGGCTCCTGCTGTTTACCCTCCTGAAAGAAAGATGTAGGTGTAGGAGCAGTGCAGGATCATTCTCTTCATAGGTCTTTAGCTCCCTCTTCTGTGCTCCTATTAGAAATGCAGACGAAAATAATGTTTCCTTAAGTTTCATCAGGAGAGAACTATGGGGTAAGGGATACCAAGTGTGGAAATGCATGAGATACCACAAATGCTGCCATCGTGATCGTGCTACTAAATGGGAGACCCAGTTATTTTGGCAAAATCAGAAGGTAGTGGGATCTATGATCTAACCTCAAACTTTTGGCAACTTTGAAATAGTTATTTTTGACTACGTACTAAGATTAAAATCACTTAATTTAAAAGCAGTTGTTATCAGTGTTTGACTGCATCCTGATCAATACTTTCTGATCAAGGAAATGCATCATGATATGAAAAAAACAGAGTGAACAGTCTTGAATTTTGTTTGCTTGTAGCAGAATGTTTATAATCCTTAGAATACCAAGATCAGGAGAACTGTGCAAGTTTTACATTAGTTGAGATCATTTGTTTTATTTTAATGTGCAGTCTCATTAAGAAAAATAAAAATGATCCCAATATTTGTGCTCCCAGATTCTCATGATGCTGTTCTGAGATTTAATTCTGCTCCAACACGTGGCTATGAAAAAGATGTTGGAAATAAAACAACAATGCGAATCATTAACTCTCAGGTAAGGTCTTCCTTTCGTGAATTCAAGTCAATGTCACTCCTTTATGATACGACATTAATGATTTCTGAGGCAATGTTGGGTTGTCTGGGAAACAGCTAGTAATTTAACAGTCATGATATTAGAACAGGTATAAGTTCTCCCTTACAGTGATGTTGACACAAGCCATCAGTTTAGAATGATTGCAGTGGTTACTTCTTATCCATGTTCCAAGGAATTGGTTTGCAGGGCTTCTCATGCGTTCTGCACCTCTTCAGGCTCTGCAGGATACCACAGTCCTCAGTAGCAAAGAATTCTGCCACACCACTTCCAGGATCTTCATAAAACCTGATCTGTGGGAATCCCAAAGCACAGTTTTTTTCTCCTGTTCCCCAATTATTTCCTCACTGAAAGGTGAAGAGGATGAAGACTGATTTGTCTGACAGTCATTGTTCTTTAAAAATTTGGAGCGATCTAGTGAAAAACTTCTGTATCCACTGAATGTTACACCTGAGATGAGTTTGTTCATCTGAATAGAAACAGAAAATGGGATTTTCAGCTCATCATTGTCAACAAATGAAGCGTGCACTGAGCTATAGTGACACCTGATGGTTGTATTTTTTATAATTTTGAAAAAACTGTTGCCTTGGGCAAACTAAACGTCTTTCATCTTTATGAAATGCAGCTGAAGTGTAATAACAGAATTGCTGAGAGCTTTATAAAATACTGATAGGGTGAGTTTACATAGTGCCAAGGGTACGGCTGGCCACGCAGCATTTTGTGTATGTGCTGATTCATGGTAAGGTACACAAAATCTTACTCTGGGTTTAGTAATGTATTGGAGAGTGCTGATCTACATTGATCTTAGTGTCGTTTATCTTAGCTGTGTTTTTTGTTATTTTTTTTCCCATCTGTTCTTCATTTTGCTTTGGGTTACTTTTTGCTGAAACATCCTAGTTATTGACCATGCTTAAGCCCCTGTCCCAAAGCAAGAAGGAGAGCTTAGAAACTTGATTTAGTTGACTAGTCTAACTGGGACCCTACAGAGAAAGAGAAAAATGCCTGCAGGGAGTGATTTGAGATTTGTTTCTCCATTCAGCTCACACAGCTTACTCAAGAACATTTGTATTCCCATCACCTTTCTGTTCCTTCAGAGAGGTCAGAAGCTTCGTACTGAGAGACAGGCCTTTCCCTGCCAGGAGAGAAGTCTGCACAAGTCACTTGATAAAACTGGCTTTTCTTACCAGTACTGAGGATGTGTAATCCATACTGGTTTTTCTGTCCTTCTTCTCTCCTTACTGTAGGAAATTTCTTCATTCAGTTGATTAAAAGGCTGTTGTGGCCATCTCCTTCCCTCACATTCCCTGCTATGAAAATCCAAAGGATGCGAAGGAAGCCAGTGCAGCCACAACACGTATTGTTATTCCAGAGGAAATTCATCTCATACATATGAATGCATGCTCACTAAGAATGAAATTTCTATGGACAACACCTCAGAAGGACTCTTGCTTGCTGAAAGGCAAGCAGAGCTCCTTTGTGTGATAACTGTAGAACTGAGCTTTAAAAAGCTTGACCTTTTGCTATGCTTACTCTGTACTCTTAAGAAAGAAGTTTATGTTCTCAGACAAAAACTGCTCTGAGAAATGGAGTTAGGGATGCTGATGGCAGCAAGACTAATTCTGTTCTTATTGTAGAAGACTGGTGCAAAGTCATTAAGCTCAAAGTTTATGGTAGAAAGAATATTGCTATGGCAACAATATTATTTTTCTGAAGAAAAATATGCATAATCAAATATGGCTCATTGGATCCTAAAGGGAAATGAAAATTAGTATGAATTTGTCTGGAATGTTGATTAGTTTAACAGCTGGAGCCAAATTCATGTTGCATCAACCAGTGCAGAAATCATTCAGTTCAGTCCTTCCATTGGGTTGGGTGCACCAGAGCTCAGAGAGATCTGGTTAGACACAGAGAGTCTGGGTAAAAAGCCAGCAGAAGTGGAAGGGAAACTTCCATCGGGGTGGGAGGATCAAGCAGAGTACTAGAAGATGTGGGATGGAGCTATGAGAGTGCAGTAGATTAGAGCAATATCACAGTTACTTCAAAAATAGTACTATCACACGTCTATTCCTGGAATTCTTTTTCTAGGTATACGAGCTTTTACTGTCACGGTTTAATTTTCTTCTTCAGAGGTACTTCACATGACACTATGCTGCTGTTGAAACAAGAAAACAACCAATGGGGTGGGAATAAAAGAAAAATACAAAGACAAGAGTGTTCTTCAGGGCTGCAGCTCTTCAAAGAAAGCTAGTCTATGTCCAAAAAGAGGATCCTGCAGGCAGTGTGAAATATCCTAGCTTTCATTGTAATGTTCCAGAACACGCAGTAGTGTTGATATACAATTATGCAGAATCTCAAGTGGTCTCATCACATCACAGATGGAGAATAACTCAGAGTATTGCTACTTCAAACTGCCATAGTGCTGTTTATGGCTAGGCTCTTTGTATGTATGTATGTGTGTATATATATATATATATATATGTAAATGAATAAAAACAACCCTATTTTAGTGTATTGTGTATAAAAGGGTCTGTATATATATATATATATATATATATATATATATAGGAACAAGTTGCTTAAAATCAATCACATTAAATTAGAACAAAGAGCAGAGTGGGGAGGACTGTTTATTTTAGGGGGGTTTGCCCTTTTACTGGTCCCATTTGCTTTTAACTGCATTTTTTTACATGTGTATTTGCAGATTCTCACCAACCCAAACCATCACTTTGTTGACAGCTCCTTGTACAAAGATGTTATCTTAGTAGCCTGGGATCCTGCCCCTTACTCTGCAAATTTGAATGTGGTAAGATGTCTCCTTGTTCCTTTTTTCCCAGTGAGTCCCAAAATACTGGGCAAAATTTGTCTATTTAATACTCCTGTCTCCCTGTTTCTCACCAAAGTGAACCTCAGAGTTGTTCTCTGAAGTGCAGGGTTCACTACTTATGCATGAACTGGTCAAAATGAGTTTACTGGTTAAAAGCTTTTCTTGTAGCCAGCACTTGTACTAGAGTGGCCTGCTCTGAGATGCTAGGATAGATGAATGGTGGGGATTTTTTTGGGTAAGGTATGCTACTGTTTTCATGTGGCAGTGAATTTTCTGTGTATTTGCGAAGGAGAGATATCGCTAGATCTCAGAAAGAGGCTTTATCAAGAAAGGTGACAAATTGCATCCTTCTTTTCCCACCTTCCCAGACGAAATACAGCACCTCAGTGGCAATCTCTTGGTGCCTTCCCTGTGTCCCAGGCCTCCCCCTACCAGTTTGCGTTTGCTCCCCCACAGCCATCTGTGCTCCTCGCTGAGAGCAGCCAGCGTCCGTCTGGTTGTCACTTGGAGAGCCTCTGCCTAGGCAAGTGCTGCAGCTCCAGTGGACCAGTTGATCTGATGGTTCTTGGCAGGGGGAGCTGGGAGCTGAGCAGGCTGTAAGTAGGAAGAAACCTTCATCTGCTCAACTCCCATGGCAGCAGCTGCCAGAAACTGCCTGTTTCTTGCACAGGCTGCCACAGGGCTGCTTCACGTGCTGATGTTTGATGTGCCTTGTGGGCCTGAGTGGGAGTTAGGGTTGGCTTGTTCTGTTGCACTTAGTTGATTATTGGATGTCTCTATGTGAAAAAAGGCAGAAGAGTGGCCTAAAATGGGGATTTCTAGAACAAATGTTCACCAATGCCAGCAGCCTTCATAGAATCACTGAATGGCTTGAATTAGAATGGGCTTCAAAGCCCACATAGCCCCAATTCTCTGCCATAGGCAGGGCTGCTGCCCACCAGCTCAGGCTGTCCAGGGCCCTATACAACCTGGCCTTGAGTGCTTCCAGGGCATTCGAGCTCATTTACATTGTTTCTCATGTAGCATTCAAAATACATTGGACAACATAAGATTTAAGAAAGTTCTTGCTTTTTTCTTCCCAGTGGTATAAGAAGCCGGACTACAATCTGTTCACTCCCTATGTACAGCATCGCAGGAAGAATCCAAACCAGCCTTTTTACATTCTCCATCCAAAGTTTATATGGCAGCTCTGGGACATCATTCAGGAGAACACTAAAGAGAAAATACAGCCCAACCCTCCTTCTTCAGGTTTTATTGGTAGGTGCATCAAGGATGGGCCCAGTCTGTGTTAGATAAAAACAAAACTATAAATGTGTATGTTTCATGAGTATCTCATCCATGTACATCTATTTTTTGTTCTTGATCCAAACAGGAATAATGACTATCCAAAATACATACAATGAGAACTATAAAATACTTGAGTGAATTTACTGTTCTGCTTTTTCACTCTTCATATCCATAGTATATGTATCATATTTCTAAAATACATCTGTGAGAAATTTATATTATTCCATATTAATTTATCCATTGATAACCAACTCAATTCTGAAGTTCTTTGTTGGGATCATAGAACAGAGGTGCTCAAGACCATTAGTGAAAGCATGCAGCATATCATGCTGTGAGAATGGAGTCACTGATGCAGTCTGACAGACCAGACTGTAATCCCATACATATGTCAAGGAATGGAATTTCCCACACCCTGTCACAGCTTCTAGTGTCCAGTCTGTAAGAGGCCGAAGCATCGCCTTTCTTCTTACCCTCAAAGGGATAGAATTTCATCATATTTTTCCATCATTTGTTAATATTTCTTGGGGGATAATTTGGCACTGAGGCCACAGTTCATGCTGTATGTCATAAATGAGAGCTTTATCTGGAACATAGCAAGTTCTTATTGTGAATGTTGAAAGGACATGTGTAGTTCAGAGGAGCAAAGCTGAGTCAGGATCTTCCTTACTTATGCATCTAGAGGCACAGGAAGCAATAGAACTCGAAGTACCATTGTCTGCCTTGGAAACTTGTCTCAAAGCAATGATATATGACATTTCATCAGCCATGGAAAGACCATTTCTGAGCACTCATACTGGGCTTCCTATGCAGTAGTGGCATCCCATGGTTTTGTGGAGCTCACCAAGGGCTATAGGGAGAGTGCTTGAGGCTCTGAGTGGGATGGCATAAAGGTGCTTGAAAAAGCGTCCGTTGATGTCCTGAGTTGGCTGTGGTTGTCTGGATCGCGAGTGGAAAGGAGAAGGGTTGTGTGGGGGAAGGATGGCTTTGCAGTGGGTTACTTCTTGAAGTGAGATTTTTGGTGCCTGTGTATAGAAATTCATAAGGAGAAGTCTGCTCATGTGGAATGATCTCATCAGCAGCATTCACATTTTGCAAAAGCAATTCTTGGAGTAATGAAATTGTAGATAAAAATAGGATAACAGCTGCTGATCATAAGAATAGTGGAGAGGATCATTGTGCTGTCAATCTGTACTCTCCACAGTATATAAGAAACACTTCAAAAGCTTTCTTTGAAGAAACATGATTTAATTTCACTGTAAGAATAAAACAATGATCTTCAACCCTGAACCTAAATGTTCCTGACAAAAATATGCTACAAGCAGAAAATGCTTGGAAAACATTAACCACTAAAGAAGCAAAAACATTGGCAGCAAAAGCTGAACAGTTACATGCAATGTGTGTGTGCAGATGTAGGTGTTCAGATTAGGCCTATTTTATTTATAAGATAAGAATGCCTATTATTTATTTATAATATACTTATATTACTTTATTTATATGGTTCTTGTCCAAAGGAAATGCTTACGTATTTTGGCAGTGCTATTATTAGCTTCTAGAAAATAAGGCAGTAAGACATGCTCATTAGGAATCATACCCACCTCGTTTGATAAGTACCTACTATTTTGATAGATGCATTTTAAATGTGTCATTAGGGAGAGGCTTCCTATTTTAGAAACCTTATTGAATAGATGTCAATGCGTTGCACATGTAATATAATAAAAACTGGGAAAGAGCACAGGAACACAAATCCTTTCAAAGGGCAAGACAAAGCATAGAGCATATCATGCAGCTTGGCAGAAATCTGAAAAGTTATGTTGGTCTTCATGTCAGGTATCTCTCAACAACTCATGCAGCAAATATCCATTTGGAACTGAAGCTGGAAGACACAACTGAGTGCACCTGTACAAAACACGTGTTCTGACTATCAAACTTCTTCCTATTTATTAGTCCAAGTTTACAAAATTGGATAAATTGTAAAAATTAAAACATGGATACATCAAGACTGTCAGGAACATTTCAGGGTGGTCTTAGAGAATTACTTCAGCAATTACATCTTGAACCTGAAATGTATATCCATTTCTGCTGCTTAGTATTATTTACAAGAAACTAAGTCTTCCCTAAGGGAGGATTTGGGATGGAAGGTGTTCTCATGGTGTTTCTCTGCAGCACTGAGTCACCCATCCTTCAGCAGTAAAGAGAATCTTTTAACATTCAAGAGATTCAGGAGACTCGTTTAACACTGTTAAATAGCTATGTTAAGGTACTTAAGTCACAATATTATGAATCCTTTTGGAAAAGAGGGCGAGTGGTCCATTTGTGGGGAAGAGGTAGTCTTGTACATATTGTTACTTGAGTGGGAAGAGTCGGAACCTTTTCCCTGGTGTCTTCACTGCACAGGAGCTGAAGAGGACAAGTTTTGTGCTTATTTTGGATTATGAGTTGCACTGTTTCGGCATAACTGTCCTGGAGCCCCAAGCTCCCCCAGACCCCACCTGTATTAGCTCAGTATGTTGTTGAGCTGAGGCATCTGCACTGCAAAAGCTCAAGGCTGAGGTGAGGGAAGCATAGTGCGTATCTTTGCTGGAGGAAAGGGGTGTGGAGGGGCTGTGGGGAGGAGCAGGCTTGAATGTGCTCTACAGGCTACATAGAAAATAAGGCACAAATCTGGAATGCTTTGATAATATCACATTTACGTTCTCATACAGATTTAAATCTTGCAGTAATTGCATATGTCACTGCTTCTAGCCACTTCTGAAATGCTAAACTATAATCCGTATACTGTGGAGGTTTTATTAAAATCAGGTGAAATGAATACTACCCAATACACGTCAACTTCATCCAGTTTCTATGGCATCAGGCTGTAGCATGCAGATGTTCCTGCTTTCAGTTTTCTTCCAAGCGAGATGTCACCTTGCAGGAACCCATCCATCACAGATGCCATTCTGCACCTTAGCAGTGCTACAAATATCTGACTGCAGTCTTTTCCATTGAATCTGCTGTTGGTTTAACACTGCTTCCTGTCCAGCTTAATGATAGGTATAAGTTCAGGACATCATTGAAAACAGACTGAACGCATTGTCAAATTGCATCCAGTTTGTAGTGTGTTAGTTTGTGGGTATGCCATCTTCGTACGGCACAGACAAGTCATCCTCTAGTGGAGCTGTTTCAAGGGCTTTGAATAATGACCAGGAACATAGACTTGTTGTTGGATTTATTTTGTTTTGCTTTGTTTTTTGGGGGGGCAGTGCTCCAAGGGAAAAATAAATCTTTCGTTTTAATCTAGGAGTCTTTTTTGGCTTGTTTGCTGAGACACTGATGAAGACTTTTCCTAGCTTGTACCTTTGTCTTGTGGCATGTCATATTTTAGCTAATGTCATTCCTCGTTATAAATTATTCACTCTTTGTGTCCCTAATCTAATCCTAGATGAGTTTTGAGAATCCTTTTCCCGAATATTTTTGCATTGTTTCTGCAGCTGCCGCCTTCCTGCTTTTAAACAAAAGACTGCCTAGTGTTCTCATTGTCTTGCATTAGCCCTAGGCAACAAGTTGCCTTGGTGACTTTTTGCAGTTAGCAACACTAGTTCACACTTGGTTGAAAATTGGGTTTGTTAAACAAATATTGATATGTTTACATCCAATCCTGGACTGTGAACTGCTGCATATTTTTCAGACATGATGAAGCGTAGGAGTCCAGCCATCAAATGTCATATAATCTGGATTATATACAGTTTTGTAATGAAGACCCATTTGCATGAATTCCTGCTTTCTGTAGTCCATACACCTGTCACTTTTTTTCAGCAGCTTTTGTCTTTTTGACTGTGTTAGTCTGTTGGCTTTTTTAACTCCCAAATCTGAACGTGGTCTGTGTAGGTTTCTACATTTTATTAGCTTAGTAAGTGAAGCACCGAATGCAAAATGATTACCAAGCCCAGGTTAATTTATTGCTAGGAGAAGGAAGAGGCTTGTTTGAGGCTTTACAGTTCATATTACAGACTCAAAACAGTTCTGCATCATTAATATCATTAATATTTAGTCTTTATGTGCATGCATTAAGACAATCATATAAGCAAGACTACCATTGCATTGCAGTAGTAGCAGTTCACTATATGTCTAAGAGCTTAAATTTAAAATGGCTTCAGAGAGCATGTTGGATAGAAGAGTGCAGCTCATTTTCAGCTCTGCTTAGAAAAACACACTTCCATAAGCTGAAAGAAACAATTCAACTTAGTAAGACTTGCCTTTATTACTGTTACTTAATCAGCTGTTCTTCAGTGGTTGGTTAAAGAACTGAATGGTGCTTTTCAGCTCAGTATTGTTCAAGTATTGTTATGCAGAGAAATAATATTTCCAATACATAATCTTTAAATGCTTTTCATTTAAATTAAAAACATTCCAGAGCTTGAGCATCTCCTACTTCCTTAAATTACAGACATAAAAGAACAACCTTCTCTCTTAGAGCACCCCAAATCACATTAAAAATCTTCGATATTCTGGCACATCAACCAAATTTGGATAATATATTTTAAAAGTATATTTAAAAAATATGTGATGTTACTGGTCAATATTTTCCAGTCTATGCTCATATTACAGAATATATTACTGTGATTAATCTATAGATTTTTGCATTCCACATTGTGACAGATATGTCATTGTCTAGCTGTAGTAGATAATGTGAGTATTATACATCTAAGATGACAAGTATTAAACAATTTGTTAGGATTAGGCATTTGGTAATGATTAAATTCCTTAATAAGTATTTGTTTTTTCTGCAAATTCAGGTAATGTTCTATTTCAGTTAGTTTTGTCATAGTACATCAACTAAACAGATGTAAAAGAACCCATTTTAATAAACTGAGTAGTTTTAAAAGTTCAGAGTTTCCTTTTATGTGTGTTCCAATGGATACCTGAGGCAAATTTGGCCCTGTATCAAGGAGTAACAAATTTTCCTGTGGCATCTGAAATCCAACATGCTAATTTGTTTACTCAAGAGTGAAAAAACAGAGTTGATAGAAGTAGCCTAACATATAGAAAACTATAGTTTCTCAGCACTTTATGTGCATTTGTGATGCTTTCAAGTGCTTGTGTTATCAAACACAGACATGTTGGTGCGTCTAGCTTTATTTCTTTCCTGTAAATAAATTTGTGCTGTGTGTGAAGTGAGTCACATTGTGAGTGTAATAATGAGATTATGCTTATTCAAATGTTTCCAGCGTCTCTTAAATTTTGTTAAAGCAATGCTGAACTTTTGCTGAATGTTTGAGTGATACATTATTTTACATGCTTTTGTACAGCATCCGTTGTATTCAGGTATATTAAACTATGGGTTATTTTCTTATAATCTACGGAACATTATTTTTAAATTACCGTGCTAACCACAAAGCCTAGTTGTACTGTACAAAAGATCCATGTTGGATATTGGAAAACTGTTGGGTCATTAAAATCACCAGGAACAAATTAAGAAACATTTTTTCCTTTTGATTAGAATCCATAATCATAGAGTCATTGAGTCACAGAATGGCTTGTGTTGGAATTTATTTCTGTAAACTGTCCATGCAAATAATTTAATTCTGGTTTAAATGTTTTCAGCACAGATTGTAAAATTCCAGGAATTTACTTATGCCACTCAGACTGAGTTGAAACCATACTCTAAGCATCATAACGTCATGAAAGTCTGCTGAATAGAAAAAAAGAAAAAAAAAAGATAAAAAAAGACACACATCCTTCTGAGGATTTGGAAATATTAATATATCATATTTTGAAAGCCACCATACTTCATTGGCATCTAATATTGTGCTGCTTTAAGAAACTTGTACATTGAGTGTTGCTTTAACATCATTTCTTTGGAGTAATATGTTTCAACATACTTTATGAAGTAAAACTCACAGTCCTGTATTTTTTTTTCAACACAGTAGTTAGGAGCATTGTCATTCAGCTATAAAACATTGATAAAGCACGCCTCTGAGTGATTACTATGAAACAAGTTTCCCCTACACAAGCAGAATTATTTTGCATATTTCCGTCTTACATTTGTAATCCTAAGAGGATTTCTGAAAGATGGAAAATCCAACAAGGGTATTATCTTAGTTTGGAAAAAAGAATATTCTATTCAATGAAGAGGTGTCTTCAGCTGCAGTTTTGAATGTATGGTTGTACCAGTCATGTTTGCCAAAGCTAAAATTACACAAGATAGCTTGACCTTTTCCTTTCTATGAATTTTTGATTGGATAATTACGATCTAGATATTAAAACATAATCATCAGACTTGGAAGAAAAGTCATTTTCCAGCCTGCTTGCTGATTCCACGGTCATTCCTATCATGTTATTTTTGAATGCTTCAGTAAGCTTTTGAAAATATTTGAGTTTCATTTCCATTCTTAAAGATATTCGGTACTGAATTGAACAAGATTGCGAGAGAACTGATCTAACTTCAGAGCTGTACTTGATCTGATGGGAGAGATTGGATTTAACAAGCTTGGGAGATCCCTTTCCCTCTGAAGTAATCCATGGGTCCTTCCAGACCCCACTGTGATTTCATCACTCAAACTGACAATATTTCTACTCTTTATACTCTTTATACAGTAATGCGTTCTTGACCAAGTTAGCTAGGCATGGTAGTAATACTACTACTAGTAGATTTATTAGATTAATCTAGTTAATCTAGATTTTATTGAGATTACTCAGTAAATAAAAGCAATTTTTTTTTTTTTTTCAGTTCTACTTGGCATTCACCTTTCTAAGGAGTACTTCTCCATTTTGCTGTTTGCATGCTGTACATAGCTGCTTCAGGTTTTACTTCTTCTTAGGTTGTGCATGTCACAGAATCACAGAATGGCCAGGGTTGGAAGGGACCTCAAGGATCATGAATCTCCAACCCCCTTGCTACATGCAGGGCCACCAACCTCCCCATTTAATACTAGACCAGGCTGCCCAGGGCCCCCATCCAATATGGCCTTGTCCTCTGGTCTTCTCTAAATACTTTGTTATTTGCCATTTTCACTCTGATTCTCATACATCCTTATGAGTGGAAAAAGACCATCTCCCATCAGCTTGGTTCTTGCGCATAAAACTGATTTCTGTCCATAGCCAGGTTAGTCAGAGTGCAGGATCATACGTCCTAGCTTTAGATGCCTCCACATTATGACTGTGGTAGAGTGTCAGCCTCAGACACAGCAGAGCAAAAGATAAATATGGCTGTTAGACCTGTGCTCCTTTCTACATGTAAAACTTCTGGCTTGTACTGAGAGAGAGGTGTAATACAAGTGAAATACATGTTATCTGTGCTACCATTCCTTTTTTCCCATCATCATCAGAAAGAACTTCTTCACATGATCCATGTTTAAATGCTTACTATAGGATGAGTTGATAGGCACTGCATCGTGAGAATGCACTTCCTTCCACTGGCAGCAGAGGAATCTGTGATAGCTATTTGAGGTGTGGGTGTCTGCATCATTGGGCAAATTAGGTCAGATGAATCACACCTTGTTTTCATTTCTTCATCCAGTGTTCCTGAAAAAAGTATTTACATGATTTTTCTCTTAAGCTACAAGAGCTTCAGATCTAGAAGAAGGGAGAAGGTACAGATATCAAGAGCCAGACAGTCTGTCTGTTCACTTTCTACCTAGTCACCGAAGAGAAACAACATTTATAAGGATCAATTCATCCCATCATAAAATAGACATCTAAAATAAGTCTGATGAATTTTACCACAGAAATACCTGCCTCTTGTCAATGTCTTTAAAGAGGGTTGTTAACCAGATTACTTGGAAATGCGAATATACATCTCTGTGGGATTAATTCTGCCCCGACTACAAGATTACGGGATAGCAACTCTTCCCGTCTTCCATCAACATCTACTTAGGTGCTGAGTAAGCTAGTTGGTACTGTTTTATATGTAGTAATTGTGCATTGTCTGAAAGCTAACTTAAGGACTGTGAACAGAAACCAGTATTAGGATGTATCATATGGAAATTCTTCGCCTTACAGGCTATCAGAAAATTTGTTTCTCCTTTATGGTGATGATCAAGGAGGAGTGATGAGATATGAAACAAACTTGTAGATGATATTGCATTGGGCAGTGATGTGAAAATTACATAGATGAAAGAAACAAATAAATGTACTCTGAGCAGCACAGGGAAAGGAATTAAAGAAGGGAAACTTGGAAACTAAGGTCAGTGTGTGTGGGAGAAAATTTCAGCTGCAGAGGAGAAACCAGGGAAGCAATAACACAAAAAGAAATGTGTAAAGATAATAAAGGGACTACAAATGGAAATGAGACAGGACTTTCAGAGGAAAGCAGGATAACATGAGCAAGTTTAGAAGCAGAGAAAAACTGAATCCATCCTAGTACTAGTGCAAATGTCCTCATGGTTTAAACTGCTGCTATTGTATTAGAGATGTTTTTTGTAAACTTAGATGACAGTAAGATTGAGAGGTATCCCCATGTGGGGGAAGTTCGTATCTTAGAAGATATGGGGCAGTACTGAACCCATTTGTTTTCTTTTTTAATTAGGACTCAGTTCATACAAAGAAAGCAGCTCACAAATGCTTCCCTCCCCCTTCCCTCTCCCCAAGAAAGAGCATTTTGGGGGGTGTTTTTTGTGTGTCCTTGGAATCATGTAGATCAAGTGTGTTATCCTGAGTGTCTTGGGTTCTCACTCATTAGCTGTTGGAATGAAAGTGCTGGTTGTCCCACACTGTTGGTCTCTTTGAGTGTGGTGTTAAAGACGCTAAAGGAAAAAAGTCTGTCACTGACCATTGTTTTTTTTGCTGGATTTGTGCATTTGACAGGTCCATCAGGTCTGGAAGTCTTAGGATTACTCACATTTCCATCAGGAAAGATAAACCTCTGTGGCCCAAAGACACCTCAGTGTGTGGTAATCTCTAGTCATTCACAGACTCATAGAATCACAGAACAGTTTGGGTTGGAAGGGACCTCAGAGCCTACCCAGCCCCAACACCTGCCTTGGGCAGGGCTGCCCCCCCACCAGCTCAGGCTGCCCAGGGCCCCATCCAACCTGGCTTTGAGTGCCTCCAAGGATGGGGCATTGTCTTAACTCATCTTCCAGCTCATTTACCTTAGACGTCAATGCAAAAATGTGCTTTAAATTAGCTGTTACCACTCAGAAACTAACCCTCTGAGTCACCGTTTAATCCCTAAAAACATCCTTGTCCAATATGAGCAAAATATTTGAATTGACTGCCAGAAATTAAAGTTTTCTGATTTACCTAATCTGAAACCACAAAGAATGGACTGCATAGAGTGACATAGGAAAAGCAAGGAGCTAAATTAGATAGTCCATATCTTTTAGATTGATTCTGAAGGACACAGCTCCACAGGTCACTGAGAACTAAAACTTTACCACTTCTGAGTGCTCCATTAACTAATTTACAGGAAAGTCAATGATACTGCTTGAAATGTTGTCATTATTGAACCATACCTTCAGTGATGTGTCATCCTTACTGTTACTAAGGAAATGATAACAGAATCCCAGTTTTTGTTCTTGACAGCTTTCTTATCCCACAAATGGCAATTTCCTCTAGTAATTTTAAGGTTAGCTGGGTAATGTGACAGTGAAATCAAACATTTTCTGTTTAAGGCTTCCATCAGAATCAATTTTCCTCTTACACTGGTGGTACAGTTTTTGCAGCTGGCTCCAGGCCTGATTCTGGGTGCAAGAGAGAAGTGACTTTATTGTCTGTTTCTGGATGTGGTTCATTATCGCACAACTTTCCACCGTCTGTTCTCTGATTCAGCTGGATAACGGTTACCTTGGAGTGGCAGGTGGGCTCTCCATCAGTTGAGGAAGGAGGTTCACAGTGGAAAAGCAGGCGAAAGCATTTGTAAAACTGAAACAACAAACAAACAATTCAAGTTATAGTTGCTAGGCAGACTAAATATATAGAGCATCTCTGTAAGAGTTTGGAGGCAAGACAGTGTGGCTTGTGCTTTTTACCCAAATTGAAAGTAGATGTTTTTTCACCTTGAATTTGTGTATCTTGCTGTTTAAGATTAAAGTTCACTTAAATTTGTGGACTTTTCCTTTGAAATTGATATGCTTTGCCTTTCTGAGGCCGTAGGCCCTGTAGGTTTTAAAGCTGTAGAAGAATCTGAGATGTTTTCAGAACCTTTTATTTGTGATAAAAGAAGATTTAATCACAGAAGTAATTGGTTTTCAGTTACTTCACACATCAGGTGGGGAAAAATATCATTTTGATAATCTAATGATACACAGCAGGAAGAACATAAGGTTCTTTTCATTAACAAGCCATTGAAATCTCCGTGTTCCCAAACTGCAAACTGAGCTTCAGAAAACAGCTTTGCTTAATTAAAGAAGCAAAATAATTTTTTATGTTAATTCATTTCACTTTTGACAATTATCCAAAACACCTTTGATGCTTTTTGATTCCAAAACTGTTGTAATGAAAAAAAAACCCCAGTGACTTCAGTTCTCATTTGTATTTGCAAAATGAGTAGAATTAGTCCAGCTGTCTCCTCTGAGAGCTGACAGTCATGTTCAACAGATGTGGTTACCAGCAGTGCAAGAAGTGTTTCAATAAATTTTCTATATATTTTGATTTTAAAACCTGCATCTTAAAAGAAAATAATAATAATAAAAAAAAAAGAATCAAGAAACTGCTGTCCACAGCTTAATCAGTCATTTTCCTTTCATGTGTTGTATGAAACGGAAGAGGTTCTCATAAACTGTTGATGTAAAGTATTGCAGTTTAGGCAGTGCTATTGATCAATATATCATATTAGTCCCCTTTAAAAATGTGCAAATGCAACATAGAAGTTTCTTTCAGAGCTATAAAAACTTTCTGGTAGTACAGGTTTGCAGGTTTGCTTCCATAGGGAAGCAACATCTGCATAAGCACATGTTTTCCTCCAGATCCTCTACTGGTCTTATTTTTTATCCCAAGTATGGGATTAAGAAGAGTAACAACATCTTAGGAGAGCACATAAGATTAAAGGTAACCTTTTGCTGGCTTTAAACAGGGGCTTTAAACATTTCCTTATGGTCTTTCCATGCAGCTATTGACAATGCAGGTGATTGTCTGCTATTCAAACATGGCAAGAAAGAGTGAGTTAGCATTTTGTAGGTTCCTCCTTGCTGAACAGAAGGTGGAATGAGGTTTTTCCTCTTGAAGACACTAAGAGGGACTTCACCTTTCTGAGTCTTCCTCCATGAAGCCCACTAGAAAATTCTGAGAAACTCTGGGCTTTCACTCACCAGTATTGGTGATGCTTCTTTTGCATGTACTTAGGCTGCTTTCCTGGCAATGTCTTCCTGTCTATAGAGAAGCGAATAAATGGAAAAAGGGGAATTGCTTCAATTCCAGGCCAAAAAAGACCAACATTATAATAAGGTGTAGATGTTTCAATGTTTACACTGGTACCCAAATATTGCCAATGATTGGAAGCAACCATTCAAAACTTGCCAAGTGAAGAAATGTGGGTGATGCTGAATAATTTTTCAGTTTTTGTTTCTCATTGCTATTAAATACAAAAAAAAGGAAAGGGCAAATAGTATGATTCTCCAGAGCCTTGAAGATAAAAATGTATGTAAACATTTGCAAGACAAATACATCTTAAAGCACAGCATTGGCTGGAAAGGGAATAACTGGAAATTTTTTAGATTTCTTGTGCCTGACAGGCCAGAATTTAGCTGTGTGTTTGGTAGAAATATAAAGAAAAGCTCCTTAAAGACATCAGGCAACTGCTCTGCATGTATGCATAATCTGAATTGTCCAAGTGAATGCGTATACCTAGTCTGTCTTGGTAAAAGGTAAAAAAAAATTTCAAGAATTCATGATATACAATAAAACCATGAAATGTCATCAGTTGGCTCAAAATCTTAGTGCACAACTGCTTTAGATAATTGATTCTTGCGTGGGATATTTTGTGGACAGGGTGGGGTGAACAGGGAGGTGGGAGAGAGCAGTCTTCTCCCTCAAGGAGGCTGATGCTATGTAAGCACTTGCAGGCCTTTTACTCTGTCCTTGTGCTTCATGTACTGCCTTGTCAACTCTATAGGGATCACAGTCTTTATAAGTTCACTCTTGTTTTCACTTTTTGCTCCAGGTATCCTCATCATGATGTCCATGTGTAACGAGGTGCACGTGTACGAATACATCCCTTCAGTCCGACAGACCGACCTATGTCACTACCACGAACTCTACTACGATGCAGCCTGTACCTTAGGGGCTTATCACCCACTGCTCTATGAGAAGCTGTTGGTGCAGAGGATGAACAAAGGTTTGCAGGATGATCTGTATCGGAAGGGGAAGGTCATTTTGCCAGGGTTCAAGTCTGTCAAATGCCCGGAACGAAATAATTTCCCACCCTTGTAGAAGAGAGTCCTTCACAAACAATGTGCAATAAGGTACTACTGTCGTACTATAAACAAGGAATACTTGAAAAATGTATTTTAGACCAATCCAGTCTTGAGTCTTTAAATTGTAATTAAGTAGCAGGCATGAGAAATACTTCTTTTCTGAGCCTGAGTATTTATTACTGCTTTGCAAATAGTTAAAGAAAACAAAAAGCTTAGCTTACAAAAGGTGCAGAGGACATACTTAGGCAGAAATATAATGTATTGTTGTGGGTGTGACCGTCAGAATTCGTCAGTGGTCTCTTATGCCACATATCCTAGATTGTAACTTTTTTTAAATGGACTTATTTAACTGTTAAATCTGGCATTGTGTAGCAGCCTGTATCGCTCGTGTACAGAGCTGCCAGTTGAACAATGCAGCATTTCTCATGGCTCCATGGGATTTTCACACTCTCCAAGAATGAAGTAATTGCTACTCTGAGCTGAACATTCATTGATTAGAGGAGTCTTTTAATTCCTATTCATACACTGGTTTACTCGCAGGCTTCTAACTGTACAGGAGGCCTTATGGTGGCTATGAAGTCAGTGCAGATGTAGATGGCAGAACACGCAGCTAAATCAGTTAAATCACTGGATGTACCCTTGGTGTCACATCCCATCGCTCACACTGAGCGGGGCACAGGGAAAAGAGAAATTTCTCATTTCAGAAAAAGATTTTCCCTGAGAGGCCTACAAAGAGGGTTTAAGTGAGAGGGAAACGATGCCTTCCCTCACTACGCACAGATAAAAACTATCCAGAGAAAGCCAAGGGAGACTGTGTAGCAAACACAAGTTGCACTGCAAACAAATGTAGAGGGAGCTCACCTTTCTGCAGCAATGATAGCACTGAGGATTACAGGCGTTTGTGAGGTATTTCACTGTGATCAAAATCAAATTCATTTGCTCACAAGTTACATACAAAGTATGGGATCAGCATTTTTTTACTGGATGTTTGAAAAGCTGTACCCCAGAGAAGCTGTAATGCCAGCAAAAAAAAACTGACTGTGGACAGCATGTGGAGATAATTTAATATTTTCCTTCGTAACACACAATGAGAACATTCTCTAAAGGCAATTCTGAAAATCGACCTGAATGCTAAGACATCTAAAATATAAAGACTTCAGTTTCAGATTGCCTCCTGAGTGGCAGGAGGATTTTTGCGTGCTGTTTTTCTTTCCTTTTATGGTGGTGGGTGATTTTTCTTCACATGATTGTACCCTTTCCCATAGGTCGAGTTCAGTAGAAAAGTATGTACAGAAAAACACAGCTGTATCCTCTTCATGTCCATTCAGTGAAAAGGCAGACAGTTCAAAGAGGCACTGAAAAGAGCAACTGAGAGGTCGTGTTTTGTTTTATGCAACAGTAAGACAGTAAGTGTGCAAATGGTATGAATGACTGTTTCCACTTTGACAGCAATGTAAGCGTCATCACAGAGTCTTTTTTTTTTTCACTCTGCTCTTAGGGTCTGATGATTTTTTCTCCTCAGAAGGGAAGAATATCTCTTACATAGGGCTTAAGTTTTCTTTTCCTGTGTAGCTTCTTAATTTGGGCCTTATGGTCCTCTAAGATTCCTCTCGCTGACAGGAAATATGTCCAGATGGTCTAAAAACTGTGCTTCTACATTATGTGTGTAACTGTGTCCATTAATCATTTTAGTACAATTCAAAAGGAACAGATTTTATTTATATTAGCTTTAGACTCTGGATATATTAGCTACTGATGTATGTCAGCAACTTTTATTCTTAATAACACTGTTATTTAATCTTGTGGAGGATAAATAACCTACTATTCTATTTTTTCATATGTTTGGTAAAGTGCCTGCAAAACATTTGAAGTCTGAGCAAGTACTACCGAATTGATCTGCCTTTCCAGCATGTTGGGTTAGCTGCCACATGTGTGTAACGGAAGGGAGATGGTTACCTTTCTAGAACTAGTAACTATGCTACTTTCTGTAAGCAGGACATTCTCAAGTTCTGAAAAAAAGCATACCACTTTGGTCTGCGACCACTAACCTCAAACTCTGATTTCCATTAAGAAAAATACTAACTGCATTACTCAGCTATCCACAGCTAGGTTATGTTGCATTACTTCTTCAGTAATTTGTCCACATAGCTATTGTACAGAAAAAAGGTGGTTTTTGCAGAGTTCCGTGCAGCAAGTGCTGTCATACCTACTTAATGCATCATTTAAGTCATGATGTAGAACCAGGTTTGAGACATCAGAAAACAAGCTGCATATTTTCAGTGTACTGGACTTTGCACATATAAGGCCTTTCAGCAGATTTTTTTTCTTTGCTGGTATGCTGGCACTCTTTAACCTTTGGAGATATTTGTGCAACTGTTTACAGGAGAATTTGATGTATTCTGATTTATATAGCAGTCACTGTTCCACCATAAGTTCAGTGTGGATGCTGTGGCACCATCATCTCAGAAGATGCCACAGAGCTGTGCTGCTGGCACTTACTTGCTTGCAAAGGGTGGAAGATGAATTTGTGATCCCCATCTTCTTGAAAACTCAAGGATCCCTAGAGTGGCTTTGTAGCACTGGTTTCCACTGTGATTTTACATTGGTCTGTCTGGTCAAACAGCTGGTGACTGCTTAAAGAGATTTTATTCCCCTACTGTCTTTCTTGTCCTTTGTTTTTTGATGCAAGTGCAAATACAACTGATTTGCTAACCTAGGCCTCTCCTCCACTTTGTGCAAAAGGGGAAGGGGTGGAAATGAAGAGGGAACGTGAAGGACCGGTAGAGGTGCTGCTATCACCAGTGCTCACACTCTCTTTGGTTTTGGCATTGATGGCTTTCATAGGAGCCCACCAAGTATTTCTTGCATTTATGGGCATTTTGGCATCCTTCACAAGGGCAGAGATCCAGTCAACTTGAAGCAATGAGTGTGTAGTAACACTGAATCCGTGTGTCTTTTAATAACAGCGATGCCTGAGAGTGCTGTTTATAGATACTTACTAAATGTAGACAATGTGAAAGGAAATGCATTTTCCCACCAGATCACAGGGTTTTTGGAAGTAAACGTAGGCATGGCTTTATAGCTCTCCTGTATGGCTATTGCACGCTAACAGAGAGTAGTGATACCAAGACAAGGGAGGTCCGCACTGACTCAACTCTTGACACATGCCATCAGCAAAGCAAACACCTCTGTTAGTTGGTGCCTGAGCTCTCTAAAGACTTGGTAAAATGATGCAGGTTTGAAATTTGTGGAGTTTTACTGACAAATAGGAATAAATTGTCTTCAAAAGCCAGAGAGCCCCTTTTCTATGCCCTGGTACTGTGGACAAAAGTTGCACTCAGCTGAAACTAAGCAGAAACACAGCCAGCATCTTAAGTAAACGTGCTGAGTTTATTTTGAATTTCATTAAGCTCCACTGTGAATTCTTTACCCTTTCTGACATGTGGTGCTCTATCATTTTATGCATTCAACCTTTGAATGGTTAAGTCAAGGTATTCTTTTTATTAAAGAAAAGTTAGGACAGGTTTTGCCTCATTTTGAGCCAAAATCTTTCTGCTATAAATTACTAATTATTCGATTCCTTTATAGTTCTAAAGCTTACCTGGGCATAAACTCACAGTTCAGCTCAGTTTAATTCTTAATTAAACTACTGAATACTATTATTATTTTTTTTTACCTCACTGTGCAGTTTTATGCTAGTGAAACTCTGGTTAAGTTAGGGAAATTACAATGATAAAATAAATTGTACCTTGAGAGAGAAAGAGCTTGTTTACACACTGTGATCTGCAATCTCTCTGTGCAGATAAACAAATTCTAGAGCTTGTTCCTATCAACCTCTTGGCAAAGTCAACAAAACCAAGAGAGCGTTTTACTAAAATGAAGAGTGGTATCTACATACACTAAGTGGTTTTTCAGACTGAGCGCACTCATTTTAAAGTTGGATTGAACCAAGTAGTTCCAAACAAAGGTAGACCAGTCCAATTCATAGTGATTTTTTTCATTCCCTTCCTCCTCAGCAGTTCTTAAAGATGGAGAATGCCACTTGAACAGTGACACAGGTGTACCATGAAAGGAATATCAAACACATAGACTGCAAAAATAAATGGGTCCTCTTTTTTCCTGACATGCTTTTTAAAGTTGACACATATTAAATAAATGAAATTGCTTTTTGAAGTAGGTGATTGGGAAACCTGTACTTGGAGCACCCGTCTCTTTCCTGGAAGCTATCCTCTCTCTCACACAGAAAGGGGATACCTGATTTAACTGTTTGAAATTTCAAGTAGCCCATGTCTGGGCATGCCTGCATCATTAAATGAGCTTTGATACTGCGAATTTCTTCTCTCTGGCTTAGTGATCAGATTCAGAGTTTTGTTCTTGAAATAAGAGTTGTGTGTAAAAGCCTTACATTTACCCATATCATCGCATCACTCTTACACTATGTAGTCATTGAACTATTCAAATATAGACTGTGTACTTTTTTAATAGCTTTGAGAATTATTTTGTATGATGATTTTTTTAAATGAATGTGTACTCTAATAACAAAGCTTAAGATTTTACAGGAGTCACATTTTTAAATGGTGTTTGTATACATTTTAACACTTTTTATATTTTCTATTATGATTTTGTATATTTTTATGTATGCACAGTGTACAGATTTTTTCCTGTAAATAAAACATTGGTTTTCATTTGTTTAAGAGTGCTTGTCTTTTCACACTGGCTTGAGTGAATGACACTGAACTGCAGACAGCAAAACAGGGAATGTAACTGTCACTGATCTCAAACTGAAATGGACTGACAGACTGAAAATTAGCTTTCAGTAAACTGCAGAAAACAAGGGAACATTTCAAAGGCAGTTTTATTCTAAAATGAATGTGTCTACCCAAGCAGGTGCTCTAGCATTCACCCGGCAAGACACACTGTGCTGCTATAGCTTTGGCAGTTCATTTCTTGGGATGTTCAAGCACTCTAAGCATGTCGTGCTCTGGTGATTTGATGCTGTACTTGAAATGCTAATAAACTAAGTAAGTAGCTGTGCCATCCATTCAAGGAATCCAGCATTATGTTTTAGCAAGAATAGGCTTTTTTGTTAACTATTATTTAAGTGAAAAACAACTTAACAAAGGAAAGCATAACTTGTTATTCGATTTGTGATGAAAAACTGTATAGTGTGACCACTACAAGTCTGCTTCCTCCAATTAAATATGTGGCATTACACTGTGTTGGTAGTCTTCGAACAGTGTGTAAAGAACAAGCTTCAACAACAAGCCCAAGAGACAATTAAGCCAAGGGAGAAGCCAAGTGTTCCTTGGACTGATGTCCCAGCCACTCCTGCAAGGGTCCAGAACGATGCCCAAGAAATGGACAGTTGCGGGAGGGGCCTGGTGCTGCCTTTGTTGGTTTGACTGGTGTCTCGTGTCTCAGTCAAACCTGGAACTGGAGCCAGCAGTTCCAAATAAGGGCTAGGATAGACTGTCCCATCCATTTTTGCTTCGATAATATAAATAAAGGCTAGGAGAAGGCCAGCCCAGCCCTTTACCACACAGCTTAGGTAGATAAAACTGTGGGAGAGCCAACATACATATGATAACAATTGATCATTTTTTCTCGTATGCACAGATCCTGAATGTCATCTTAATTCAACCAGGGGGATTTGCAAATCCGGTCACCCCTCCTTCCTTCATGGGTGGGATGTGACACTATGCAGTGGCTGAAATTGGGCTTTTCATCTCAGACAAACGCGGTGAGTGCATGCCTGCAGTAAACCTGGTTGCACATCAGTGAAACATTAAACCTTAAACTGCCATCACATAAACTCCTGGCAGCCAGTAATCATGCAGTTTATCTCCTAGTAGGCAACTTCAAGGGGATAATCACTATATGTCACAATTTGCAAGTAACACTTCACAGAAAACTCAGAACACCTAGTTACATGAGGGGATAAACTGAATGCTGGGATGTGTTTCAAATACTTCAGCTTTGCTTTTACTGGGCTTTCTTTTTTTCATCAAAAAAACTCCCTAAAAACACACAAAACCTAAGGTCACCATCTTCCATATGACAAAACGCTCAGTAAATTTTACTGTCTGTGACATGGGAGAGGAAACGCAAGAACTATAAAGTCTTGAGCACAGCAGGTATCTTGCTGTACTCCCTATTCTTTAGCAGTGACAGCTATGGAGGAGGTGTGACGCTATCTCTCTGATAGGATCTCAAGTAATTCCATAGGCAACTTGTTTTCAAGTTTCAGTCCCCAAACCAGACTTCACCTTTCTGAACAATGTATTTTTGAAGGAGACACCTTTCGTATTTTTTCACAGAAATCAGTGGTGTTTCACTTGGGCAGCTGAAAGGAGCATGGCTCTGACATGTAGAACTTCACACAGGCATTTTGATGTGTTTATTGCCAGCTTGCCTGCTGCGATGTGACTGAAAGACACATCTTAGAGGATGATTGCTTCAACTCGCTGTCTTGACGGCAGCATGCAACTGTTAGTCAGCTAAGGAGGAGCCAGTATTTTGCTATATTCACACCCACCACATGCTGCAGTGAACTGCACCTGTGGCTATGATTAAGCAGTGATTTACTGTTGGCCAACATCATCAATCAGGATAAACAGTCATAGGGACAGTCCACTAACACTTGTTTCCCTCTCATCATCTTGGTCTTTTCAAGGTGACTGGTGGGTGATAACTTGATTGTTTCATCAAAATAGCATGGATGTATCTGCTGCACCCTAATATCTACTCAATGTGTGTCTCCTTATATATACATATAGACAGATTCTACTTTCTTACAGTGGCAATTTGCTGCAAATAGTGCATTTGAAAATGATTAGTGCACTTAAGTGGAAGTTAAGTACAGCCTGAGCTCAAGCTTCATGCATTGCTACCTAAGGCAAGTTGGAAATGCATGTCCTCTTTTTCTTTTGCTAAAAATATGCTAATATTCAAGCAAATGCATATTAAGTTTGATGTATCAGGATGCGTGAAGTTCACAAGGAATTAATTGTAAAGCAGTAATACTGTGGATTCTTCTTCCCAGAGGCAGAATTGCCACTAGAGAAATGACAGCATACATGTAGGTTGTGACAAATCACTGGGGGGATCTCTAGCTGATGAAATCTCTGGGATCTTAAAAGTTACATGAGTAAGGAAAGGAATCCAGGGGAAGGATGAGGAAAAAAAAAGCATTGATGAAACCCAGCAAGGAAGGAAAGAGAATCACAGAGTTGTAGAGGTTGGAAGGAATCTCTGGAGATGATCTTGTCTAATCCCTTGCTAAAGCAGGTTCCCTACAGCAGGCTGCACAGGAAAGCATTCAGGCGGATTTTGAGCAGCTACAGAGAAGGAGACTCCACAACCTCTCTGGGCAACTCTGTCACCCCCTAAGTATTTTTTTTCTTATGCTCGTATGATATTTCCTATGTTCCAAACTGTGCCCATTACTCCTCCCTTTCCTGTCACTGGGCACCATTGAAAGGAACCTGGCTCCATTCCCTTGACTCCCACCCATTAGATATGTACAAGCATTCAGAAGATATCCTCTGTTTTTACTTCCATAAGCTGAAAAGCCCCACATCTCTCAGCCTTTCCTCCAGAACCCTCACCAACTTCGTGGTCTTCCAGTGGACTGTCTCCAGCTGTTTCCTGCCTTTCTTGAACTGAGGAGCACAGAACTGAACACAATAATCCAGATGCAACCTCATCAGGGCAGAGTAAAAGCAGCTAGAAAGATGAGCTGCACCAGATGCAAATGAAGAAATGCTGCTTGCTTGCTTTTTTTTTTTTTTTCCTAATAATAACTTACTTTGTTTTGGCTATTTGTTTTCTTATTTTTTATAGCACTTTTTTTTTTAGGGAGGAACCCAACTCATTTGTTGCTCTTGCTGCTGCCAGACTTAGTGTTGTGGGACATAATTTTAAAATGAACAACAGAAGTAGAGTTGTAAACATTAACTGACTCCTTCTGTGGCTCCCATGAATTAAATTTAGTAAAGTCTAATGCCAACAAAGCTAGCATCTCATTGCTACACTCTGAAAAACTTCCTCCACGTGCTTCTACCTGTCTCTACAATAACTGAGATAAGAAAGCCCATTTCCTCTGGAGACCTGCTTCTGTATGTAGATAAATGCAGATCAAATATCCTACTGCTTGCAGGATGCTGACAGATGAGGGATAATTGTTGTAGCCACAGCTCCTTATGCACTTCTGAGAAGACTCCAGAAACCTTGAGGGGTTCGGGAGGGTGGGCAATAGGTACCACATCTGCCTTGGTTTTATGGGAGCAGCCAGAGGGAAAAATTGCTGTCAGTGCTGACTCTAAGCTGTCAGCTGCTGTTAATTGCCTTGCTCCCAGTCATCTGGCTGTGACTGCACTTCATTATTATAATATCCTTCTGGCCTGCCTTCCAAACAGCCTCCCTTTCCAGAATCAATCCTGGAGTGCTGCTACATGCAGCGTGCTGGTTATATCCTCACCATTGCCACCACGAGCAGCAGGCACATCTTCTGTGTGGGTGAGGTGCCAAGGGAAAATAGAAGGAGGCTGAGGGCTTCTGGATTGTTTTCTATATTGATGGAAGTCTTGTCAGCGTACTTCCATCATTCTTACAATAGTTCAAGTAAACATTACATAAATATGCCTCAAGAGTTCATGACTTGTAGATTGTCCCATATTTTGTAGACCGAAGTGGAGTTCCTGATCCAAAGTATTTATAGTTTGGATTAAGACGGACAGTAGAAGGGATTTTTTGGCTTGTGATAGCAAGAAACCTAATACACCTTTTCTACAAACCAAAAACTCTCGTGGTCTACCCCTAAACCCAGTATTTCTGCCTACAGTGAGTATGAGCCAGGAGGCACGTGAGACAGACGACCATGAGGGTAAGGTGAGGAAAGTTCTGTTTAGGGCCTGTTTCTGAGTCTGCTTTTTCAGAAGAGAGGACAGGAAGCGTAAGTGTTCATCAAGCAACCCTGTTTTCCTTCCCTAGCAAAATGCCTCCCCAGAGATGCTGCATCATTTTCCAGTAACTTTCAGTGCTTCTACACAAATGAAACTATGAGCTATTTGGTAGACCTAATTTAAACTTTAAAAATGCATGGGGCTGAACAAAGGTATCAGGCCATTAGGCAGTTTAATAAGCAGCTGGAGCATCCCAAGAACAGTAGAGAGAAGAAAACAAATCAATAAACTGTTACCAACATAATGCTAACAAAGTTGTTCTATGGTAGAAAAGCAGAGAAGGAAGAAACAAAAGAGCACAGCTCAGTGTCTGAGAAATATTACCATATTTTCATAAATATAGTGTACTATTCAAATAATTATCTTTTAAAAGTACTCTGGAGATAAGTCCTCATGTAAAATGTACTCCCATAAAGTGAACAAAACCAGAGACCAAAGCTGCGGGAGTTATAAGCTGGGAATAGTTATTTTGTGTGAGGAAACAAATCTGGAGAAACTTTTGTATGTACTTCAGTGTAACAAGCATGACTGCTGAATTTCCATGAGTCTGGCTGTGTGCATGAAAGCACCGCACAAACACTACTATGTTTTCATTGCACATTGCTTTAAGAGAGAACTGATGCTTTCAATTGGGTTTATTGCTGTGGATAAAAAAGATCGATTGTCATATTTATCTCAAGCCAGCTCTTCAGTGCCCTTAAACAGAGCTACTAAAACGCATACAATATACAAAACGGCAACATATGTGAAGTTATTTCCTCCTATCTAAAGGGTACTTAGGGAAGAATTTCCTAAAGCAGCATGAGACAAAAGAACAGGCAAAGAACCTTAGTGAACAGCAAGAAAATGGACCCTGCCTCTATTTTCTCATTTCAGTAGATCAGAACTGTTTAGGGCTTTGCAGTGTGATTGATGGATCCTGACTGACACAGGCAGAAATAAATTTACCAGTCCCTATAGTAACATTATGCTTCATGAGAAGAAATGAAGGTTCTATTACTACTGCAATATGTGATGAGAGATTCCAGATCTTTTTGAAATAACTCTCACTTTGCTGAAAGTTCAAAACATAACAAAAAAATGTCTCTTTAAAAATGTATATGTTTACGTAGTCATCTTCAGTAGGCTCTCCTGCCTACACCATTTCCTCTTCTATATTCACCTATGCACTCTGGATCAACCCACAAGGTTTAACAAAAAGATTCCAACTAGCTGTGATGGACTTAGTTGGCTATGTTTCTGACCCAGTTCTAAACAAATAATTATAAAATTGTGACTTTGTTGTCTTTTCATTGTTCTTGGTTCTGAGCGCTCTGTCCTTGGCCATAGTCTGTATGCGAAACATGTTTAGGGAAAAAAGTTCTTCCAGGTATGTCTTACAGAGCTCCACTTAGTTTGAAACCAAGAACACACGTGGAAGTACAAATCCCTAATTTTCATTAGATTATTTTCATAGCATCTTATCATTGTCATCTTTCCTTGCAAATCACTCAAGCTCCTTCTGCTTGAGGCTGTGTCACTGTGTGGCATTCTGCTAATACAGGCAGACACACAAAACACACATAATAATAGCTGCACCCTATATATTTATCTACATCCATTTCTGTAGATTTGGTCATAATTTAGTCATAGCATAGTGATTTAAGAAGTCATTGTTGAATTGTTGGTGGTTTTGGTTCAAAGTCAGAAGGTTGCAATAATGAAAGTAATTAAACATCATAGGCAAGATGACGGAAACAAGAAATATCTCCTATGGTTTTGGTCCTCTTCTAATATTCAGTGAACTATTAAGAAGATTTTTCCTAGAAAAAATACATGGCACCACCTATGATTAACAATAAGGTTATATTTTTATTGTTATTATTATTTGAATTTTTCACAATTCTAGAAAGCTAGAAGATTAATTCAAAGAAAAAATGCTACAGAAATGCTCTATGACACCAGTGCGTCATTCATTGGAGAACTTGCCTTGGTCACTGCAAGCCAGTGCCACAGAAATGGCCCACTGCCTACAAAGCAAGGATACAAAGCATTTGCATGGCTGCTTTTTCTACGACTACACATTAGTGATGGCAACTGGGCATATTCATGGTCACTGGCATTTGCACACTACTGAGGACACTGTGTACTTTTGAGCATTAGATTTGTTATGTATAAGCAAAAGCATTAAATATGCTTGTAACCTTTACCTTTGACATCAGAAAGCATTTTTTAAGGTGATGGAGGATGTATATTAGTGTTTTTTAAATTGATGGAGGATCCTTGATCCTTATTGCAAACTAAAAGAACTAGACTGGTTTAGCCGACCAGTATGAAGACAGGTCATTTGGTTGCTGTATCTGACTATGAAGAGACGATAACTACCAGAGAACAAGGGTTACTGAATAAATCAGAATAAGGGATTGTAAAGCGGCTATAAATAAATCTAGTTTGGAAGCTAGTGGACCAGTCATCAGAGAAATAAAGTTCTGCAATTGCTTCTACTTCAAGAGACATGGACACTGCCAAATTTCTGAATGGGATTAAATGATGAAGTTTAAAGTGAAAAGGGACTTAATCTAAGGAACCAAACAGACATGGTAGACTTTTGTATTTTATGCTGCATTTTCCATACCATGAAAGCCATTATTCTGTTAGTAAGGCAGCTTCTTTGCCCTGAAGGAAGAAGGACATCATGAATAAATCATAAAGTTCTACAGATTTGAATTAGACTTGCCATGCAAGTTCACAAGATTTTGAGCACTAATGTAACCTTTGATCCTGAAATTTCTCCTGATGCAAAATTAGGATGATGATCATCACCCTCTTTACAAGGATAATGAGGATTAAATAAACTAATTGAATATTTTTTTGGAGAGAGTTACACAAATGCTGAAAAAAATCTGATTAGTAATTCTCATGGTTTTTTTTTCTCTTCATCATCTTAATATGAAATGGTAGTTGCTCGAACTGTTAGCTGGATACATGACTACAAAGATATACCTGATAGACACAGTAAAACACTGAGAAGTAATGTCAGCTGACAGATGAAATGTACAAAAATTTCACAGTCCGAATAAAATTTTACTATTATGCCACAGCCAGATCACAAGACATGATTCAGTGATCAAACAAGAGAGATAAATGAGAAGTTCTATTACCTCCAGGGTTGTACTTATTTTTTCAAATCTTTGCCATCCATTGAATTTAATCGTCTTCAGAAAATAACTGAAGTCTTTTTTTATGCAACATATTGCACTGCACTACAGACTGTGTTTTCTTCAGCTGACCTCTGCCTGTATTCAGCTTTGAAATGATAGGCAGCACTGAATACATTGCTGGAGGCCTATTTGTAAAATATGGACATTAGAGAGAAGTAGAAGCATTAGAATTAACACGGAGAAATCTAAGGCTAAATTAATGCTTCATTTTAGTGAGACCAAGGCATGGGCTAAAATTCATTGTGATTCTTGGCTTGTAGCTGTGGCTGAGAGTATTGCAACAGGAACTTCCATAATATCTCTTCTGTGTCAGCAGTGCTGACTGGTGCTGTTATTTCACCAACAGCACAAGTTCAGTCTACCTATAGACCCTGTATACCTTTGTGGGAATTTATTTGTACAGACCAAACTTAGAAGATACCCAACTTTCAAGTGCTTACATTCGACTTCTAGATCACCCTAAAGTAATGGCAAGATAGAAACTTTATGGTGATTAATATTTTATCCATTTTTTCCTGCATTTCCCTTAGCACTGACTGAGCTGTTGACCATCCAGACTCTTCCTTGAAGACAAACATGCACATGAAGATAGCAAGGAGGTAGTGACTTGTTTGAGATTCTGCTGGCGTATACTTGCAAGAGCAAACAGGATACTAAGGATTACCTTGCTTGTAGGGATCTTCATGTCTTTTGTTTAGGTGTGAGTATATCATACTCCTTGCTTCAATAGTCATCTCAGGATACTGTAATCCTCCATTTAGCTCTCAATCTACCCTGCAGGTTTGATTTTCTGGTTGCGAATGTGTGAAAATGGGTGATTTTAAATGTTTTCCTGAAAGTCCCAGTTCAGGTGTAGTCTGTTTGTGATAGGCAAGATCAAACAATTTGACTGAAGTACTCTTCCTGTATCACAGAATTTCAGAGATGTAACACATAATCTTTGAATCTTTAAACCGTTCATTGTTTCATTTGTAAAGTGGCAGTGAGGCCAAATCCTTACCTACAGATATTTCCTCGAGTACCAATGTTAATCTCCTTTCCTAAAATCAGTTATCTGATTTCCTGGACTTATCAAAGCTGTCAGAGAGAGCTGAGGCTATTCTCCCTCCTTTCTAAGCTGATTTCAATGAAAATGCACGAGAGTGGATTTAGAGTTTAAATTTCAATTGCATTTTTATTTTGAAATTTGACTTGTCTGAAGGGATCACAGTTTTTACCTGATGCAGTTTACCTGCATAATACCTTTATTCTAAATGACAATGATAACTTAAACCTCTGAATAAATTTATTTTTAAAGTTTTAGTTAAAGCTTACAGAATACATGAAAGAGATAGGAAAAGAACTAGTAAGTCATCTTCTGTAACCCTCTCTCTCTTTCTGCACAACTTGTCATTTCAAATTTGGCCTCAGCCTAAGCTCCTTTGGAGTCTCCTCCTTTTTTCTTTTCTCATAAATGGTTTCTTTGCTTTTGTAGAGTGGATATGGACTACAAAAGGATCCTACTATCTTTGCTACAAACTCTATCCATTGTATTTTCCCATAGGTGTTCTAAGCTGTTCATTACCCTTGTCTAATGTGGAGCTCTCTTTCTGTTCCCGTGAAATCCCATGTTGCTCCAGCACTATGAAAAAAGCCATACAGCAAATGACAGCAACATACTGGTCGATTTTTAAGATGAGATATAAAGTAAAGAGATATTACTACCTGTTGTGGTTTAACTCAGCAGGCAGCTCAGCATCACACAGAAATTAACTCCCCCAAGTGAGAGATCTTATCACAGAACAACAGAATAGTTAAGGTTGGAAAAGACCTCTCAGGTCATCTTGTCCAACTGTCAGCCCATCCCCACCATGCCCACTGACCACATCTCAGTGCCACAGCTGAGACAAGGACAGTTCAATACAATAAAAACGAACAAAATGTAACAACAAAGAAAGGAATAAAAATCAAGCAATGCACAATGCCAGATGACCAAAGCCCAGTCAGTCCATGAATAACAGTAGCCCCTCCAGCCAACACTGCCCAGTTTTATTGCTGAAAACAGCCATATAATATGGAATATCCCTTTAGCCAGTTCAGGTAGCTATCCCAGTTCTGTCTTCTCACAGCTCCTGAAGCTGCCCCAGCTCCCTCTGCTGGCAGGGCAGTAAAAGAAGCTGAAATGTTGGCTCTGTGCAGCACTGCTCAGCCACAACTAAAACACACCAGTGTGTTAGCAACAGTACTCTCATCCTAAATCCACAACACAGCACCATGTCAGCTATTAGAAAGAAAGCTAACTGTCCCAGATGAAAGCAGGACACTGCCTTTCACTTTCTACGCCTTCCAGAAAGAATGACATCTTAAGTGGACGTAATATTTATTATCACTAATTAGGCAAATAGAAACATGCTTACTCTGTGTTTGCATTCATTTGTGTGTAGTTGTTTCCATCCTTGTTAAATATTTTTCTTGCATAAGAGATGATTTTTTACTTCCTTTCTTGTGGATCTAAGGAAGTCTAAAACTCTTCTGTGATATTGAAGCTGGGCCAGCCCTCAGAGAGCATCCACAGCACAGGCATCACATGGCTGAGCTCAAGTTCATATTCACCTGGGCTGCACAGAGTGCAGCCAGGGGTGGCATGAAGCTGGTGGGGCTGATAAACATACTTGTGGCCCTGGTCAAACAGGTTATTTGCCTGAAATGATCTTTTTGTCATAAGCTAAGAGAGAAATACCTACAGTAATTTTGAACTCACTGTGTGAAATGCAGTGACACCTCATGACAGCAGTGAAATTGCCCTTGAGACCTCACTTCTCTTCGTCCCTCAACTATAAAAAGTCAGATGACTGTGTGTTGGGAAAGAAATACAGCCAAAAAACTTCTGAACCGTACTATAATGCTCTACTTAGTGTAGACTATTCTGCACTGAGAGATCATTATTACTTTGGCTCATTTTCTACTTACGATCTTGGGTGTGCAATTTTATTTGGACAAAAATTCTTCAGTTTCCAGTTGACAGAAAAGGTAATGCAGCATCACTTCCTTATGTTGCTGTTATTTACTAAGTCAGCCCAGATAACAGTGGAAAAAAAACAAAACAACAACAAAAAACAGATCACGTGTATTAAAACCTACATTAATTTCAATGAAAAATTATAGCAATTTATGGTAATAAATGCTATGGTGAGCTCACAAACTTCTACAAGTTCATGAACTTAAACAAATACGGTCTACTTCCAAGGTCTTAATAGATACATTTCAATTTGTGCATAAAATGAGTCTTGACACAACTGTCTCTTCATCATACACTTTCTTTCCAGGTCTGTAGTTCTGTGTTCTCATGCAGATAAAACATCTTAGTTTTTTCGAAGTGGAAGAAAAAAATGCCACATCCATATATTCCTGTAGCTTTAAAAATGACAAACTAGCTTTTGTGGGAAATACTGAAAACTGCACAATACCAGATGAAAATTGAATGAATTGAAGATGAAAATGCAGTTGTTATGCATCCAGGTGGGAAATGTTAAGGTGTTGTTTTTTCTTTTCTTTTTTTTCTTTTTTTAATGATTATTGTTTAACTCCATTTCCCAAAGTGTGCATGTGCATTTTTCCCTGCTCAGTGAATAAGGTAAGGTCAAGAAAGACTGAGGATAGTCATAGAAAACATATAAGCAAAAAACTTATCCTTAAAGAATGACTCCTTGTTCCTCATTTCAAGTTCTATGGAGGCATTTGAGAGGCTTTGGCCTGGTAACGATGCATCTGGTGTGAGTTGGGTAGTGATGGTACAACTTCCTGCTGCAGTCTGTGGAATGTCTAACGTGTGACCTTAGCCAAGGCCAGCTCTCTGAATGATGTGTTACCACACACCTAGTGCAGCTAAATAATGTAAAAATGCCTTTCCTTTTGTTCACAGCCCTGTCCTACTGGGGAAACTTAATTTCCCCGATGGGTTAACTCCTGTTTACCACACATCAGTTTCCAGTGCTATTGCTCTACCTCTTTAAAGCCTTTTTATAGAGGCTCCTTGCTTGAGCCCACGCACGTATTTTACTTTGTGTGTATGAGCAATGTAGGCATATCTGAAGATCATCCAGTATGTGAGCAGTCTCAGTAGAGAAATAACACCACATGCCTGAGTAAGTACTCACCTGTGAGAAGCACAGTGATGGGTCGGGGTCTTGTTGGGGACCACACTTTAGTACATTATTATTTGAATCTCATTGTCCACCAGAAACATAAACAAAAATTAAAATGAACAACAGTAATAGAAGCAGAAGTCTTTGCAGTTGTCTTTCTCTGTTCACTCTTTCTATGTAATTTCTCATTCAGTCAGCCCCATCCCTAACATGATACATTTGGAAAGGTCACAGTATTAATTATCTTCAAATGAGTGTGTATATACTTTTCAACAATGATTCATCAAATCTGTGGGGAAAATGACAAGGCCAGCTTCTATTTCTGTAAGTGCAGTGATTTTAATTCAAGAAGATAGACAGAGCAGAAATCAAACTGGTAATCAGAAACTCCTGTTCACATCTAATACATCCCATCCCTCACACTCTCCCTCCTTACTTTTGCTCAGAGGCAGTTTCTAACATCAGAAATAGCATAATGGTGATAACAGTGTTTGGGTATGGTTTTGTTTTGTTTTTCCCAACTTTAAGACATAAAACACTGTTAGAAGCACTAGTGTGAATTTCAGTAATCAAGGGAGCTGTAGGTTCCCTGCCTGAGTGAATAAACGTGTGGAAGTAACTGCTGAAATCATGTAACTAGTCTGAAGCCCATCGGCCACAGTGGAGAAATGCTGTTTTACATCAGCAAAGGTTGTGACATTAAATTTCATAAGGGACTTCCAAGCAATGTGATCTAGAAATCCTTACGTGATAAAGGTTTCATTTACTTTAAATTTGGCTGTCAACAGCAGTGAGGCAAATTCCTGTTTTCTGAGTGATAACTTGAAATAATGTGAAATAGCAAATGTAGAATGGCATGAGCTCAGTACACACATCTTATCCATAACCGTAACCTTTCAAGCACTCATTATTCATATCTTGCCTTTTGTATCAATAAAAAGTGAACTTTTGATACATAGACATAAAACCTGTGACAACATTATGTTACCCAGCTAACAATGCCTGGCTGTCAGCGCATGTCCTCAAGTACAATCACACCAGCCACAAAGCTCTGGGGTGTACAGTCTGGGGGAAGGTCTAACAGCTGCTTGTATGTAACACGAAGAAAAGGAGCATCACTGTGGTGAAAGAAGGTAACTGGAGCTGTGATAAGGATCCTGTTCAGGGTGGATACATTGGTGGAAATTTGAAGACCACTTAAGTCTGTGGTAGTTCTGTGCTTTACAGTTTTGTCAGTGAAGCTTAACGTCTACCTGGTGTAATGTTATCAGCCCAGCAACAACCCAGCCTCAAATGTTCACCTCTCTTCTCCTGGAGAAGAGTAGCAGAAAGACAATGACACAGGCCATAAGGTCCCATGTGAAGCAGTCCCTACCAGTAGAAAGAAATCCACCATTTCCACAGCTATGTTATCATAGAATCATAGAATGGCCTGGGTTGAAAAGGACCACAATGATCATGTGGTTTCAACCCCCCTGCTAAGTATGGGGTCATCAACCAGCAGACCAGGCTGCCCAGAGCCACATCCAGCCTGGCCTTGAATGCCTCCAGGGATGGGGCATCCACAGCCTCCTTGGGCAGCCTGTTCCAGTGTGTCACCACCCTCTGTGTGAAAAACTTCTTCCTAATATCTGACCTAAACCTCCCCTGTCTCAGTTTAAGACCGTTTCCCCTTGTCCTATCACAATCCACCCTCGTAAACAGCCATTCCCCCTCCTGTTTATACACTCCCTTCAAGTACTGGAAGGCCACACTGAGGTGTCCCCAGAGCCTTCTCTTCTCCAAGCTAAACAACCCCCGTTCCCTCAACCTTTCCTCATAGGAGAGGTGCTCCAGCCCTCTGATCGTCTTAGTGGCCCTAAATCATTCCAGGTCAGTGGAAAACAAAGACTTAACTTTTTCACTGGGGTTTCCAGACCATAAAAGTCACTCAAACCCTGCAAGAGAGTTAATTTAAAAGAGCGATCTGCAGGATGAGCTTTAAGGCTAGCTCAGAGATGGGTGATTCCACAATATTCCAAATAAATTTATGACAAATGGAAACTAACACCGCATTTGCAGTTTATCAGCAATGCTTTGCAATCTTCAGAGCGTGTCCAAAGGAAAACGGTGAGCTTATGCAAAGAGAAGTAGAGATTAAGTGCTATGTTCTCAGTGTATTTACAAAGTGCATGAATAAATAGCCTACTGTGATACCTTGCACCCAAAAAGACAGAACCGTGGAAAATGTGAGCTAGTCAATTTCTGTGTTGGAAAGCACCAGTCTCCTGTGACACTTCTCAGCAAAGAATGAAGCCCAGAGAAGCTGAATGCTGGGAAGGAGAGAATTTTTCCTGAGGTGTTAAATTTATGGAATTGAATGGGAAAAGATCCAAAATAGCTGAGGTGCTGTGAACACTTCATACACAGGACAACAGTGTTACTATTTCTCTTGTTTTGAAAAAAAAAGATGAACAGATGGATGGATGTGTTTTACCTTTTGTAAGTGAAGCTGATTCCTGAGTTTCATATAAAAAATAGTTATTTTGCTGCTAATACACAATGGCAGAGCTGATGAGAGCTGAGAATCAATGGCAGGCATTTACTATTATTTTGGTTGTATTAAACTGAAAAGTATTTACCCAAATCTCAGCAAATTCTGTTTAAGAAACAATTTTTGCCTTGATTTCTGCAACAATAAAGAAGATAACTGAAAATAATAAAGCCCACACACTGACCACAAGCTGGCGAGAAATGATCCACCCTCCAATATTGATTCAGCTTCACCCCTTTGCATTTTTTTGTTAAATGATGGCAGCTGTGGTACAGTAAGGCAGTAGGAAACAAATGGATTATTCTGAGTTCAAAGGGGAAATCTAATACATCAGTCTTGCAAATGACTGGAGACGAAGCAGAGATACTTCAGAATCTGTTTCCAGTTTCCTGCTGTGGTGTCCCTGAATTGTGGCATGGCCTTTTCAGTTCCTTATAGAAAAACTTACTGTTTGGGATGTGCTCTGCCTGTGAAGACAATGCTCAAGTGTGTTTGTCTTCTCTGTTATAGCCTGTTTGGGTCAGATGGTCTCATGGAAGTTAAAGGCCTAATGTGTCAAAAAGCTCAG
Source organism: Perdix hodgsoniae (assembly GCA_035772895.1). Classification (NCBI taxonomy): domain Eukaryota; kingdom Metazoa; phylum Chordata; class Aves; order Galliformes; family Phasianidae; genus Perdix; species Perdix hodgsoniae. The sequence goes on along the minus strand of JAPSGF010000027.1, from coordinate 7,997,213 downwards.
AGAATAAAGAAATACAAACACTGCTTTTAGGAATTTTCCCTAAGAAGTGTAAAATGTAAGAGAAAGGAGAAAAAATAGCAGTTTTACTTCAGCATGAACACTTTTCAAACAAAGTTTTCTATCTTTTTCATTGTCAGTTCAAGTTAGACTTTAGAAATGAAGCCCTAGGCTTTAGGAAGGTGATAGTGTTTTCTCCTCCTGATTTCAGGGAAGTTTCAGAGTTTGCCTGGGATCCTACCCTCAGACTGCAAGAGTAGACCTATTCTTTGTTTAAGAACTTTAGGATAGATTAACTAGATGAAGAATAATCTGAGGCAGTGGCAAAATTGTAATATATTTGATCGTTACATTCAATCTTTAACTTGTTTAGGTTTCATAGCAATATAATACTGCTGCTACATAGTACTATATAACACTAAATGTAGGCTACAGCATATAACAGGCACTTAAAGGCAAAGGTAAGTAACGCAATGGAAATCATGAAGACAGGAAATTGAGATCAACATCCAACACAATGTAATCAAAAAGATAACATGAGCAATGCATATTTTTTTAAATTCTTACTGCAAAACACATTTTCAAAACTTCCAGATCTGCCCTTATTAAACTTCAGAGTTAGGAACTGCCAACACAGAAACATTAAGAAGTTAACCTCTTGTATTGAAAATGACACTGAGGTACCTTAGTTGGACACAGGCATCTTAGAAATCTGCCTTGATTGTCAAGAGACAAAACTAATTTCTTATTTTGACAGAAAAAAGAGTGGAAGTCCACAAAAACTGTAATTCTAGTAACTGTTTTCAGATAGATCTATCATGAAAATAGTTAAGTGCTTGCAACATATATCCTCCTTCATATTGTTTTGAAGGTCCTAAAATACTTTCCTTTTTTGCCTCTCTTTTCTTTCCTCCTCCACCCCAATATTCTGCTTTTTGAAATAAAATCAAGTACATTCAGCAACTCTGCTGCATGCAAATTAATACACAGTGTGTCCCTCAGAAGAACACGAGGAATTTCAGTAAGCAGATGCATATCTGTTCTCCTTATGTAACAACATATTATGTTGACTACAAACACGTCCTTCCCAAGACTCCACTGACATTATCTGGATAAGCCTTTCTCACAAGGACACATCAACAGGACAGGCAGACACAGAAATCAAGAACACCTGATAGAACCTGACGAAAATACAGTTTAAAAATAGCACTTCTTACCTGCTTATTCATAAGTATGTAGATAATTGGATTGCAAACAGTACTGCTTTTTGCTAAGATGGAAGGTATGATGCTTGCAATAGGAGTCACCACACCTGGCTTCCCAAATGTTGCAAGTAGTGCTATAACTCCATAGGGAATCCAACATGCAAGATAACAGATAACTGTAGTGATCACCATGAACAGTACGTGGTATTCTCTTTTGCGAGCAGCATTCTTGTGGATTTTTCCAACCTAGCAAAAGACAAAAATAAGGGTGGAATTGGAGAAACTGTGTAGTTGTTTTTACAGCTTTAATAACCTTCTTGATCTTAGATCAGAAATGACAATCAATACTGTATTTCCAGAAGCAAAACAAACTCAAACCCCAAAGTGAACAAATGCAATACGAAGACATAAAAGAAGCCTTTTGGAGGAGACTTTATGAGATTATAAGTGGTTGGATTCACTCTTTGCAGACTGCTTTTTCCAGGTGGCTCACCACTTTGATAAAATGTCTTCCTTCCTGATAATCATCAAAAACAGATTTTTGTGCTTTTAGGAAAAGCATGCTAGATACTGATTTAGTTCTGTTACTGTGTTATTTGGGGGAAATGGAGAGGAACTGGATAAACAAGAAGCACAGATTCAAATAACAATTTTCAGTGCAGTGGTACACTTGCTCATCTTGCTATCATGAATTTACCAACAGTTACATTCTTGTTATAGCTGAGCAAACCCAGTTCGGCTAAGAAAGTATTTAAAGCCTTCCATCTGCACTTCAAACTATACTCTCCTTTGATCTGTTCTGAGCTAAATCATCATGTCCATTCTGAGTCTAGATCTTCAAGTCAGATGTGAAACATTATAACAGCTCATATCACTGAGTGCACAGGTAATTCCTGAAGCCTGTGGAAGCCAGCAGTAAATTCGCTGAGGTACAGATCGGGCACGGGTGCTTAACCTCAGGTGATTGAAATCATAATGTTGTTAGAAAATATTTGGAAACGTTAACTCCAGAATAGTGAGGCTGATCTTCCTAAGCATCTCTGTAGCCAGCAGAGAAAAAAAAACCTCTGCAAGGAGGTAAATTTTTGTTCCAGTTGCTCTCCAGTGGCTCCAGATAGGGCCTCAGCACACTGGTCTTCCAAAGTTATGGTTAATTCCATAACTTCCTTCCAGAGTGTGTTTAGTAAACCCAGATGTGCCAGCAGGATTTCAGGAAGCATTCAAATACTTAAAATAAATCAACTGGTTCTTGCACTCAGCCAAGTAAAATTTATGTCCACTTTAAAGTCTCTGCCTCCAAGTGCGGTGATTGAGAATAAACTGCACCCAAGGGAAGGGCAGATAAAACTATAATAAGCAAAAGGACAGCTCCCAGTAATGCTACGTATCCAAATGTTATCTAACAGCAGTAACAAAAAATAAAGAGGAAGAAGCCACAAATTACCTGAGTCAAATTGTCATACGCTGCCAGGTGCACAACTTGCACATGTTCATGCAGTGTGAAAACTCAAAGCTTTACCCACCTCTCTGCTGTGTGGGTATTTTTTTTTATAACCTACGTGTTTATGTATTGGACAGTAAATCTAAAACATGCATAGTAATTGTGTAAGCATATGTGGATGGCAAAGCAATACAGTGACACTGTTTCCACTTAACTATGATCTTTTGGAGTGATTGATTCTACCTGGGATTTTGGTAGAGAAGTTTCCACTGGAATTAAACAAAACACATACTAACTTAGTCTGCCAAGAATTACAAAGTATTTTTTCCTGTAGAGTCTTCAATTGACTTTCTGAGAAAAAAAAAAAAAAAAAAAAAAATCAATTGCAAAATAAAATCTGTCTATTCTGAGAACACTTGGAACAATTCTTCTGTTTGAAATAACAAAACTTGTATCTCATAATTACTTTGGACTGACAAGAGAATTAATAACAGATAATGGTCCAATCTTGTATTGGTTATTTAAGCTTTTTCTTTTCTTTTCTTTTCTTTTCTTTTCTTTTCTTTTCTTTTCTT